>DWEJ01002193.1:0-11815 GCA_018245835.1 Mysoria sejanus stolli | reverse complement strand
ATGTAGCGAGGCATAAAAGTCTAAAGCCTCAGCATTTTTATATTCCGATAGACAATATTCTGTCTACCTTACATTTTAAACACATCGCACAAATAACGCACCATTCATTCAAATTGTCGGAAAAATTGATAATAGATTTACAGATTGATCTAATTATAAGCACCATAAGTCGTACTTATCTTATTAGTGTTTTCCTTTTCTACTTCTGTAACAGCATCTGAATATTCACATTTATTATGCCCCGCATTATCTAATGTCACAGCAACATCAAAAATCTCATTTACATACAAGATGACAACCCCTAAAATGTCCAGCGTTCGAAATTTAAAAAATTCATCATGACAAATTGTCGTTACATATCTAAATTGAAAAATTTTAAAGTAGCTTTTTTTATACCAATTAAAGTTTATACAAATTCAACATCTCGATATTAATTTCAATTGCAGTTAATTCAATTTTTACGTAATAAATAGTGCTGCCCATGAGCAAATTACACTTACATATATCTTTAAATCCATGAAAATTAAGATTATAAAATAATGTTAAATGAAAATTATGTTAGTACACACAGAAGTAGTTCAATTTTTATAATATCAATTACACAATTTTCATTTACCAAACATATTAAAATTACTTCATATATAACAAAAATCAAGTAAGTGGTCATCGCCCCTCGATATATTTCACTTAATTTATTTAGTTCAAATTTATCCACACTAACATTTACTAGTGTATCTTTTACTTTGGTTCCTTTAATTGTTGATTCTTTATCAATTCCATTATAGCAAACAATTCCTGACTTTAGACGTGAAGTGCTAACTAATAATAAATTCAAATTGAATTCAGCTATCAGCAAATTCCCTATAATCCAACCAAACATATTTTGACCTGAATGTAATTTACCTAAACGTAATCTAAAAGTCGTAAGCTACTTTGACTTACAATATTTGATCCTTTACTTTTATGTACATTACTTAATGACCTAACGTAATGTCATCGTTACTGATCCCTCATTTGCTTTTGTAAAGTGACCCGAACAAACTAAGAATCGGCAAGTATCAAGAAACAGTATCAAATCATTTAAACATCTGTTCGTAAGCTTTAAAATATGTATTTGCTTGTACTATGATATTTGTGTTAAAATACTATGACGACGACGACGTATTTTATTCGGGACTTTTGATTAGAAATCGAGATTTTAAATAATGTTAGGGTTACATAACGATTCTTTTATTTTTCTAAATTTACCATTCTTGATACTTGCTGATAATATTAAGCACACAAGCCACATAGAGGATTCCATCTCACCCCTGATCTCTCTCTATATTTGATCATGTAAAAGGATTTTATTCAAATCGCTTACAAATTTCTATTCCCATAATTTTATAAAAGTATCGTCTAGTTTTATTAGTAGGTTATTATGAACACAAAAAATTTAAATTATATCGAAGCAAAGTGTACATGTACAACAAATTATAACATTCCCCATCGCCGGTTTCGCTCTTAACAAGTTTACTTCAACTAAATCACTTTTAATTATATATTTAACCGTATTAATTAATAATACAATTATACCATTTAACAAATTATACTCGTCAACATTTATCTGTATAACCTCCTAATTAATCAACATCACAATGATTTTATATTAATTACATGTTGGACTTAACTACGCTAAGAAACGTATTAAGTCATTATATTTACCGTCTTTCGACTTTAAGTGGAGCCGTGTGCGTTTGAACCACATATTTAAATACAGTTTTATACATAATTATTACAATAATTACAATTAGGACTAACATTAGTTCTCTCTTAGAGTTGGGAGTCGAACCCGGGACCGAGTGAGTTCATTTCACGATGATATGCGGCGCTGAAAGAAGGACAGCCACCGTCGCGACGATCGTGAAAAACGTAAAGACGAACAGACAAAATCTGTGGACAACATTTGATATCAAATAATAAAAGTTTAAAAAATAATTATTAATACGATCAAATCGATATTTCGATATCGAAATGAAGATATTATATTGAAAATCTGGATTAATTAAACTAAACCATGAAAATATATGTATTAAATAGCACAGCGAGTAGCGTTGCATACTCAGCCTGGGTATTTTGGGCAAAAACCCTTTAAGGGAGGCCCCGGTCCAGCAATGGATCTAGGATAACAATATATAACAATCAGGAAAAGGAAATCACAGTTTAGCAGGATCATTACACTGGAACTTTGATAAAGTTAGGAACTGGAACTTTAATAAGTTAACGAATATAGGTAACTAATATTGAACTTATACTTTGTTTAAAAACTAAGTCAGTATGTACAACGCACCTGTCTACAACCATTGCTGCAAACTTCCAATCGCTAATGAGCTCAGCCTCTTCGTCTGCCTTCTTCATTCTTGTGGTGATGAACTGCAGCTCTCGCAAGATGAGATGGAGGTCCCGGTGGTGGGTCCCCAGGCCTCCTCCCACGTCCTCCATCGTGGACGGCCGAACAAACGAACGCCGGAAGTCAGTGCGGAATATTGAGCACCTGCTTGCGAATTTATTGTACTCCATATATATTACGTTATGATTATCCTATAAATTTTAGCTTGATATTAGTGAGTGCTTACTTCTTTAACTATTAAGATTTTCTTTGTAACTATTCTTTAAATGATGAAATTATCATAGTTGGTAACGGAATGGCCAATCTCGAAGGCAGCGTGAGGCAGTAATCAAATTTGTAATTTTATTTTATGTTATCTTACGAATAATATTAACTATATTAAAAAATATCGTCAAGTCCATTAAGACTATTTGAAAATATATGCAATGCCAGTGTAGTCACTGCTAATGTCCATGCATTTTAACAGTACCTATCTTCATTATAACGCATTAATTAAACTAATTAATATATGTATATAAAAAAATAAAAAGAATTGAAAATCGTAAACCAAAAAAAAACTTTTAAAAATGTCTATTACAATATTCGGTTACAAAAGCAAATTGAAATAGTGTTGAACAATCTAATAGAAGCTATGTATAGCAAAGTGCAAATTCTAACCCTGGTCCCAAATTTCCTGTTGATGCAGTATTATTAGGTGGCGGCGGTACATGTCGAAAGTCGTCGTCTATATCTAGAACATTCGCCAGCAACGATTTTGAAGACCGTTCCTTCAGCTCTAACTCCCTCATTCTAGAAGTCATCATGATAGTTTTCCGCGTTATCTTCTTCCCCGGTCTGGACATTCTCAGGATCCACGGGAGCCATTGCAGGAAGACAGTCTTTATCTGCATCCAAAATAGATCAACATTGAAATAATCATATAAATACATCGTATGTTACAGGTTAGAAAGAAGAGCTTATAATATTTACCCATTGTGGCATTTCATGTATGTCGGCAGTCCGGTGATGGTAGTTAAGTACGACAACAGTGAGTACTACAGACGATGCCACCATAAACATGATGCAATTGAAGTACGTTCCTGTCATACAGAATTAAAAGCTGTACATTATTCATATGCATTTAAATTAAATAATATATTCCATATTCATTGAAATAATATATTTTTTTCGTTACAATCTACAGCTTTGCAGATTTTAATAAACTTAGAAATATTTGTTATATAATTATTACACTATTTTAAACCAAGCATCAGACGAAGTTCTGTAACAAGCAGGAATGTAAAAAAATGTTCTATGCATTATGAAGGAGAAAATTAAGTACAAATGTCTTGGTTATTTCTGTAATATTATAAAATTGTAAGAAAAATCACAATAAACATATCTAATTATTCCACATCAAATAAACACGCAGAAAAAGTAACATTCGTGCATTACCTATCTCGTCTTCGAGCATGCTCTATAAATTAATATTTGTATTGTCATGTTTGATGCAAACTTACATTTCATACACATTATAAAAACGGAAAATGTATGCGATAATGATAACAAATATTAAGTTACATCTTGAGTGTTTCAAGAAAAGGTCTATTCAGGAAATTTCTAAGACTTATGGTATTGTAAGCAAGTTATTCTCAAATATGTTACTAATGAAATGACGTTGCCTGGAGGCAACAAACATTCAGGATATTACAATTTATTTACTAATTTAATACAAATAGACCTCTTCACAATTTAAATAAAGATTTAAGTGTTTTAAAGAAAAAGCTTTAAGCTGTGTTATTAGAGGAACATTCAATATTGACAAAGGAATTATTAACTTGAATTATTAATAATTAATGAGGGAAAATCGTTAACTATATTCCTTTGACAATTTTGAGTATCACCTTTATTTTATTTTTTAGCGCGAAAGACCAAACAAAGTTGCGACACCCAATGTTCGCGAGATACTTGGAGGCTGGACTCCCACTACCCGCATTCACTTTGTTGATTTAAGTCGCCCTTCAAACTTTACAACCTGTTCAGATAACTACAAGCAATGCCATTCTAATTTATATTTTAATTACTTTCAGGTTAGTCTAAACACTTGTTTGTTTAATTAATATTTTATTTTTAGCCAACTTATACGAGTACATGCTATTCAAAATCTGACCTCAGCAATCACGAACGCCGACATAAGTATTAGAAGGCCACTAAAAAAGGAACGAAACTAAATTTGAACGAGATTTAATATGAAATATTCTTATGAACGGAGAACGATGGTACATAAGAATGACGTCGGTTTATTTTAATACATTACAAGAAGATAATTACCAAGAAAATATTGTAAGGTAACTTAGAGTTTAAACAGGTAACTAATTTTAAATAGCGGGAATTCAGTGCAAAATCTGCTGTATGTGTTGTTAGAGCTGATCAAACTATTTTTTAAGCAAAGATTAATTTTGTAGAATCTAAAATGCACGTTAGAAGAAGAGAAAAATTAAGGTACTAGGTTTTTTCAAATGTAATTATTCAAGCGATAGCTGCATTCTATTTAGATCTCTGTTAAATTCGTGTTTCAAGAATGAGCATAGGAATACATCAAACTTTTGGTATTCTTAAAACTTTCGTATTCCTCGTGACCCATTCTGTAACTGTCAACATTTGAAATCATCTATTCATAGCACAAAACTTTTTTATCCTCGTTTATTATTATTTCATTTAAAAAATTTGAATTTAGCAAACTCGATTTCCTCACCTATCAGGGGAATTGCCTCTGAGGTTTTAGTGATAACGTGACCCACCAATAGAGAGAAAACAGTTTGCGACAGAAGAATTGTAACACCTGGAAAAATTAATATAAATACTATGATAATTTAATGCTATATTCAAAACACCGTCTGACATAACTACGTTGTTTCATCCAAATAAACCTTCCTACAGTTTTCATTGTAAGATTTCATTTCCTGTTTGTGTGCTGAGTCGGTAACTGGGGCTCAAGTGAAATCATAAACAAAACAAAATGAAGTAGTCATGCAGATGCTACTTTTAGAGAAAACATTTTTAAATAGTTTATTTACGTCGCTTGTAATTTAAATGTTATTGTTAATAGCAGAAATATCATTAGTTCTACTTGTAGTACCTATTAGTCACACCATCCTCCAAGTATCCGAGAAACCTCGGTTATTTTTCGCTTCATATAATCACAATACACCAAAAATACATAGACCAAATAGAACATGGAATCGATTGCGTGAAAGTTATTTTACAGAAATAAAATCAAAGTTAGTGGTCCAATAACACAAAAAAAATTAAGCGACTTACCTTTGTGAATCCTGAGACCATAACTTGTACAGTATATTACATGCCATGCTAATTTGTAACATTTAAAATTTAAACTATGATTTAAAATGCACATTTCTCACAAAAACTGCTTATTTTCTATGTGAATAGGTATTATTTTATATTTTCATAGTGTTTTTTTTATTTTCTGTGTGTCTGTAATATTTGTACGGTCGTTGCGTTTTTTGAACGCTACGTGTTCAATGACCTAAAAACGTGAAGTAAACACACTGGAAACAAAATGATACGTAATCGATTCCAAGATTTTTCTTACGTTATTTAATTTAAAATTCCTCAATTATAAAGTAAAACACTAATTTCATGATTAACTTTATAAGAAGCAAAGCACAAATCTGTAACAATATCTATCAGAATCGGACGTGTATAAATTGATACAGAAACTAAATAACATTTAAGGTTAATTTAAATTTTTAGGTGTACATAATTAACTCCTTGTAATGTTTTAAAATAAGAAATTTAGTTTTATTTAAATTCAAAGAAAATAATGATAGATAAATAAAAACAAGCAATAAGAATGAGGAACGAAACCAAAAACCATAGATTTTAGACAAAAAAAATATGGAATATTGGAACGGATTGAAAAGGGTGGGGCGAGGTATGGATAGTGTACCTAACAGGGGAATTGCATCGGAGACCTGCGGCAGAGTCTCTGCGACCAGGTTGAGGAACACCGTCAGCGAGAGAAGAATAGTGACTCCTGAAATCAAAGACATCGTTAACCCTACTTACACAACTTTATGGCCAAACCAGAAGGCTCCATAAAGTTTAACTTCACCCAACTCTTCACGCAGAGGCAGCTAATGAATATGTAGAATCCGTTAAATTCTTTTTACACAATCATAGTAGTCCTATCTCTAAAGAAATACCTTATATTTCACGTTTACGCTTTCGGTAATATTACATTGATGAAACCAACAACAGCTTTTAGTCCAACAAACCAGAAACAACTACTTCTAGAATTATTACTAATTACTAAACATAATATAAGCACATTATATCAAAATTACACTGTTGCAGTGCAGTCGACATTTTATCATCATTTTATATTTGGTTCGTGGATTTCTAGGTAAATGTCATGTAACTCATTTATTGAACATCCTTTATTAACGTCTCAAAGTATTAATAATTAATAACGTTATATACTAACCCAATGTCAGTTTCTCTCCTGAGTCAGGTGGCAACGTGAAACCCAAAAGAGCCATCGAAGATATCAACACGCACGGTACAATTAGATTGAAAAAATAATACAAAGTCCGCCTTCGTATCATGATTGTGAAGGTTACATCCACGTAAGGTTCCGGGCAGCATGCATAAGTTATAGTATTCTTTTTTCCAGGCATTCCTATGAAAACATTAGAAGAATTGCTTTATGAATTAATATACACAAACCAAAATATTAAGTTGACTAAAATGTTAAAATATATCGAGATATTTATTTTGCATTAGAGAGAAAATTATTTTTTCAGCAAAAAAACAATGTAAATATCATCGATAAGCTTACCTATTAGATACCATTCTCCATTCGTAATGAAATCGGATAAGTCACCCCCGTTTTCGTCCTTGAGCACCAGATCCAACTGTCAGGATTTAATCAGTTAGAACTACAGTTTACTGAACTATATTGTATATCTATCTACTGGGACATCTACTTGAGCTTGATAATTAAAACAATGAATCCAAGAAATACCCATTTATTACTAAGTCATTTTCATATTACATTTAGACAAAATAAAATTTAATTTCTGAAATTGAAATTTAAAATCGCTAATTTTGATTTTAAAAATGGTATCATTGTTTTTTGTATCAAGTGGAACTAAGGATCAACACCATGCAAGATCATGGATGCGATAATGTTTTCTGCTCCTCAAGGGTTTAGGAACAAGAATCAATCAAACCATACTACCGGGACTAAGGGAATCGTGAGAACCATAACTACAAGGTAGAGGAACTACAAATTGTCATGCCTAAATTGCAAAACTAATACATAAACCGCCATACGAAATTATGTCTAACATTATATAAAAAATAATTATATTTCTAAAACTTAGTGATTTCTGTAATCAATTTTACAATAAGTTTTATAAGCGTAAAACATAGACCTTAGTGCATTTTTTAGCAAATGGGATGTACTACATTTAAATAAATTAATTTGAATAAGGACACATTATAGCAGGATATATATATATGTACATTTAATTGATGATAATAAAATAAAAACGACACTCACGAATAAGAAAACATAATGAATTATTATAGAAATTCAAATTTCAACAAAATAGCTAGGAACATAGAACTAAAATTGACGAGCAAACAATGTTATAGGTTTTTGTTACTGAAAAGTACGACGTGCAAAGTCATGTAACTCTAAATTTGACAGTAATGCCATAACCCACCGATGAAGCTTGACTTTTAGGGTCGACGTCTCGCATCGTAAATTTTATTAGTCCCAATGACAGGGACTTGACCTCATGATAGCAGCCAACCCGGGACATAATGGAATGTGCCAAGAATCACCGTAAGGTTGAGCGAATTAAATACACTGTGATGTGTGATAGAACAAAAATGCAACAAGCACCCACAAACTTATTCTGTTCATCATATTTTTTAGCTTCACTAAATTACTCGTGTATTTGTATATTTTACTATGAATAAATAGTAATAAGCTAAAATAACTTAAATGCAATCATGCGTTAACCTTCATATAAAAATATGCAGTTATTAGCTTCATTAAAAGTATGTATCTATATGTGAATATATGAATTCAATTTATTGAAACTGTTAGAAGATTTTCATTCCCAGAATATATGTGCATGTAATAGACAACGACTATACTCTTCTGGTCCTTTGTATTCTTGAATTCATTCATCAAAATAATTTCCTTTTCATTCAACAACAATTCCAAATCTAATCCGTACCTTAATCTGGCTCCAACCCTTATCTCATTCATACCAGATGTTGAATTACGAGCGAAGGAAATAACATTTTCAGTTACTACAAATTTAAGTAAGTTCAAAATTTCATTTGAAGATGTACTAGAAAAGTCAGTGGACAAAGATTCATTACCATAAAAGCTTAAGTTATGCTACTCTGACAATTTTTTTCTTCGTTAAACTTACCAGTTGGATACGTTGAACTATGTTAAAAAATACACCAATTTTGTGACAATTCATCTCATTTTCTAGTACATATTCATTGAAAGCAAATATCACATTTAACAATTCCGTATGGCGGTTACAAATTTCATATATATGTATGGTAATTTGGAAAAAAATAACCGTACGATAAGATCAATTTGCCCCATGCAAAATAGTACATACAAAACATTATGGATACATGATATCCTGGTTTCTCACATGGTTCCCTTATATTGCTTCACTGCACTAGTTACAAATATTGTAACATTATTAAAATGACAGGCTCACAGGCCTTTAATATATCTTGCTGAATAAATATTTTGTTCAAACTTAATCATAACCTGAATAGGTTCACAGATATATCAGATACACCACAAAATGAAGGCTTCTATAGATTAATGAACTTCTAAAATCGAGACAATCTGAGAACTTGTAACTTCGAATACAAATCATTAATAGTCTTAGTAGAAAACTCGGGGCGTTCACAAAGATATCGATGGAGGAACCTGACAGGCATGTACCTGGTTGCCGTCGTAAGTCCAGCTACCAAACTTCATGTCACAGTGTTGGTCGTCGAAGGGAAACCACGTGATGTCTATCTTGCATGTGCTCTTGAATATGCCCGGGGGCACGTACAGACAACTGCCGTTGTTTCTGACCACCACGTTCGTCTGGTACGTCCCGTCAAAACCTTCGTCAGCACTATAAAAGGTAAAGCCCGTTATCACCCCTTCCTATTCAAGATCAATTCTTGAAGATTTTCTCTCATATCCGCTACAGCGGCCACGTAATTCTCAACATATTATATTGATAGCCTGCGGTTCGATGAAGAAACTGACTGCTTATTTAATATTTTTACTCCACAGCATTCAATCGTTATTGTGACACATAAATAAATATAGGTATATCTTAAATCTAACTCACAATTAATATCCGTCACTATTTTAATAAGAAGACTATTTTTATTCGCTGGTTCATCATTTAAGTAAGTAAAATAACTGTATATCCATGTTTAATTGTGGATATTTAGCTTATTAATTTTTCGATAGCCTTATTAGGAAGGAGCCCCTAGATTGTACAAATTGCATTTAATTGCATTGCGGCAATAAACTTTCGTTAGAAATGACTCACAACAGAAAAACGCACAGTTATAAATGTTTTACATATTCCGTCAACGCTAGCAAATACAAAAAATTATATACCTGTAAAAATTCAACAAATACTTCAAAAATATTTCTTATTACTAACTCTTTACGGCTATATTAATACTTATGTAACACAAAAATTCTAGTCTTATTTTCCAGCCCTTTTATCGTTCCACTGTTGAAACATGGCTCTCCACTCATAATGAAAAATGAGTTTATTATGGCCATACTCTGCCACGCTGGCCAAGAACGGGTTGTTAGAATTCGCACGCCTCAAAGAACATTTTTTTATGAACTCTAAGGTGTATAAGTTTCCTCAGGATGTGTTCATGTTTATTTTCAATATATTACTGCGAAATATTAGCAATATTTTTTATTTACATTTTAGAGTCGGTTATATAATAGTTACATTGCATCCAAGTTAATAGAATAAAGTGAAACAATAAATGACGCGATAATGCTACAATCGCAACCCCAAAAGCAAATAATAATGAATTAAATTAATAAATCCCCAACGAATAAATTAAATAAATCCAGTGATCCAAAGTCCTCGAAAATTGCAAACAGATGCCCTAAAGCTTTTTTCTAATCATGAAAAGGAAAATCCCCTTAATTTCATGGAACGGAATTACTTTTCTTATGTACTTAATGTTCTTAATGTCTTCTTATTAATTACTTTTTTATACTTTTCTTTACTTATCGTTCAAATAGTTAAAAAACTTTGCTTATTTATATGATATATAAAAATTCTACAAAGAGAAAATTTCAAACATAATACTTTTTAATCTGTATATTTAAAAAGGTCGTAGCGAAAATGCATAGTGAAAGAATATTTTTTCAAATATACTTTATAGTCCATTTAAACTAAACTTGGAAAGATAATATTTTATTGACAAAATGTTTATTGACAAAAAATTATGTTATTAGTGCTGTGTCAGAAGCGAGATGGAAAATAATACGTATTTACATTTAAAAGTAATTTATATAAGATTTTATAGTGCTTCGGTTTTATCTGGGACGGTTGTTAATGCTACCATAGATAAAAATTTCAAAAAATGTTTTTATCATTGACAGCATAAGAAATCATCCCTTCGCTTGAACAGAAACAACGAAAGAAACCTCATGCCTTTTTAATCTGTAAGAAAGAAGTCGTGGCATAACGTAGATGATAAAATATAGATCTGTCAAGCGAAACGATGATCGTGGTGTTTCAAATCAACGACTAGAGTGCCATGTACTTTTATTTTTTGTTTTCAAGTGTGGCAACAATGAGTAGGAGGTCGGGCAACACCACTAGAACGATTGTTGCTTTTCAAACGAAAATTGTGAAACAAAATGGGAAAAAAGGATCAAGCACCAATCGTCACATTCGGTTTTACCTCCTACTTTGTTGTCACTATATCTGAAATTTAAAATAGAATTTAAAACGAAATGGCGAAAATACGACAAATAAATAGAATACAAAAAAAATATTGTGCAAAGTGAAATCTTTTAACTGAATACACGTGTTTAAACCAATTCATAAAGCAAACACGAAATGATTGATTTATGATACATATCACAAGTTAGCGTACACTTTATTTTACATATATATAACGTTTAATTTATTATAACCAATGGGATTACAATAAATTTTAAGGAACACACGATTAATATCTGTTTTTAATAGAATTAAAACGTACAGAGGTAAACTTAAAGTTAACTACTTACATCAAAATGTGGATGTGAAAATTTCTTATATATTTATGTATGTTTTAATAGTTTGCAATAATTCAATTATATACATATATGACATGAATATATATATA
>DWEJ01002192.1:0-11816 GCA_018245835.1 Mysoria sejanus stolli | reverse complement strand
GGGGTCGAGAGATTTTAATGTCAAATATTTATATATACTAATTTAATTAATTTTATATTAATTTATTTTTCTTTTATTTGTATGGGGTCGTCAAGAAACTCACAATCATAAATGGGGTCGTGAATGACAAAAGTTTAAGAAGCCCTGGTCTAGACAGATATCTTATGGAATGTAGACGATTGAAATAAAAATTTTTTCTTATCAAAAATATTTCTAATCAAAGTTAAAAAAAATCTAACAGTACCCTAACTAGGATTTGAACCTAAGTCCTTTCGATCGATAATCGCGCTTGCAACCGACACACACTACTGAAGCAGTAAAATAATTGAGTAATGTTTAAAATAATATTCGGAATTTTTAATGCCAGACACATTATAATTCTAGCGCCTAATACCGTATTCCAGTTCCACCTCAGCCTTCATTAGTCGCAGGTGCGCGAGTAGCCAACGTTGATAAACAGCACCAATTACTTGATATACGGACGGTGTACTCGCGGAGGGGTAAAGGTTGGAAAATGGCAAAATTGTTCATGCTTAGCTTAGATAGATAAGGTACGGGTTTCTGCACAATTATGTGGCTGTATTGAATGGAACTTCGAGCGTTTATTTTGTGCCAGATTTGTGCTACTGATATTTTAAGTTCGAAGAAAGCGGCATTAGGCCAGCGACAGAAAACAAATTTTTCATATAAAGAGTAGGCAGTAGTCACGAATGGTTGTTACCTCCTCTGCATTCTTCCCGTAAGAGCACTTTTGTAATAGGATTTGTACAGCCAATTAGTGTTATTTATAACTGTAGAACTTTCGGTAATATTTTTCCAGTCTGTCTTTTCTATACGTTGCTACTCCTGAGGTCGTAGATGTAAGCTTTTACAATATAGGTGCTCGGTGCACCTATATTGTAAAAGCTTCCAACTTAAAAGCTTCCAACTGTGTCCCTCGTTACAATAAATAACAACTAGGCAAAGTGACGCTACTACTCCGGGTGAATGAATAGAAATATATTGTGTTCTGCTTATTGCATATATGCAAGAATCGTTCGTTTGATAGCCTTTAATACATTACATATATCATCATCAGGAACAACTTCGTTAACGTTCCATTTTTGAACACCCGTCGCCTCTGTAAATTACACATAATAATAGTAATATGTTGATCCTAATCATATACACATCATAGTAGGATGATGAACATACGTATGTGATTTAAAGAGTCATTCAGTAACATAATACACATAATTACCTACCACAAATTTAAATACACCTTTAATAATCATACAAATGATACGTAACGTTTGTTAATAATAATGTATTATTATAATTATTATTTGATCGTTTAATTGTGCCAAATTATCTCTTTGAATGTAATTACAACAGTGGTATTGCACTGCACTCGATTGCACCGGCCGAGCAATAAATAAATTTTATTTAACTTTAATGACTCCGTTGGCAGTTTCATGCGGACGGTGACGAAGCAGCGGCGTTCAATTTAATTTGGCTCGCGACATTCGTCATCGCCGCCGGTGTTATCGCTATTTCATCATCCTACACTTGGCGCGCTTTGAGTCCTTGATAATCATAATAGCATATATGTAGGTTATTGATGTTATTGTCCTCTATACTGTACGACGTGCGGGCGGCATCACGTGATTGATTTCTTATTGTGTCGTTCCAATATTAACATCATTTTGCCGCATGCAGGCTCTCATGATCATAATTTGCACGAATGAATGAGCGGAACCTTGGTTTCACTGTTATTTAAACGGTTAACTCAAAAACAAATTTAACTTTATAAAATAAAAGGTGCGTGCGAAGAACCTGATAACTTCCTGAATGATAATATCCAAAACAACTACGCAACCAACGAATTTACAAAAATGCTATAACATCATATAGGTGGTAACAGTCTCTTTTATTTACTTATAGTTATATGTGCAATGATGTTCCCGCGCTATTGTCCTCGTGGAATCTAACAAATTCCAAACTGAAAGTGTGATAAGGAGTAACCTAGGCTAGGTTACTCCTTATCACATCAGCTATCTAAAAGTGAAAATCACCATTACAAAGAACAGAACACAGGCAGACAAAAATGTCATGTAATGTAATGTAAAAAAAATATTTTTGTATATGTACCATTTATACATACATGCATTTAGTATTTATTAAATGCATAGGTATGTTAATTCAATATCACAAACAGACACTCAAATTTTATTCATTTGTGTATAGATGTTATAATTAGCACATATTTAGACGGTTTCGTTTGATTTAGGGACTGAAACATACAAAACCCTTTATACGTGGCGTTAAGTCCCATTTCACTTTACAGGTGACAGCTTTGTAAGTAACGATACAATGATATTGCGAGCGGTTTGGTCAGTAAACAAATGAATCATGCGTAGTAATTAAATATTTGCGTCTTATACACGGTGCTTAACCAGTAATTATTTGTCAATGTTAAGCACATATTTTTACTTTGTGTTCCCATTTATTCAGACTCATATTTGAACGATGTTAATACAAACAGTAATCGTTCGTAAATACGAGTTTCAAAGCTTCGTTATTTAACACTGATTCAATATTTCTTATGTATGTAAATTTCTTGTTAAATATCGCTTTTTATGTTCTCTCAAAGCGAGTGAAGTCTGCCAACCCGCATTTGACCAGCGTGGCGGACTATGGCCTTAACCCTCTTAATCTGAGGGGAGATCCGGTCGAAGGATAGAAAGGATCGTAAAAAAATTAAGGTCAGTCAAATTTATGCACTTGTGAAAACTATAGACTTCAGTTGCATGTTGAATGATTTCTTATTAAGATTCAGATACATTATTGAGATTGATATTAAAAATATTTTTAAGTATATGTATAATAAATGCCAATATAAATATATTGACATGGATAACACAAACAATAACATAGAGTTCACATCAAATTAAACAAATATTTGAAATTCAATGGTTAGACGCTTGCATAGATCACGCCGGCATAGGAACTCGTATCCATTACATTATGGCATGGTACGATATCTAAAAGCTAAATAACTTTCAATAGAGCACAATAGAGTACACAGAAGGCAGGCTCGCGCAGCGCCCAAACAATCCTACGTGGTGATAATTCCGTGGAAATTGTTAGGCGCACGAGCGCAAATAGCATTCAATTGAGATATCGATTTCACGGTTGGATGTATCGTTTGGTATGATTAAAATATCAATAGCGGTTGCTTTCTCCGTGATTGTATGCAAACTACTGGTACGTTTAAATAAACAATGTAATTTCACCCGGAGCCGGGCGCGAATCACGCCCAAATACGTCGATTCGCGTCGGCGTCGGCGGCGCGCTAACGTCGCCGTGAAACCGAATAATTACAATAACCGCGGACGGAACTCCACTCCGGGGCCCTTTGTGTGTATCCCAGATGCGGCTTTCACTTGGCGTTTGATACTTGTTACGGTTCCCTTTGATGTTTGTTATGAGCTTGTGTTGATCATTCGTATTTAGTTGTTATTGTAAAATAAATTTATAAGAATAGCAGGACATATTTTCACATACATCATTGCTGATTCTTAATCCCTTACGCAAAAACTAGTGATGTAACGAGTTTAACATTAGTAAACGTAAAAATAATACCACGCCTGTAATCCCAAAAAAGATTGGCCGAGAAGTGTAGTACACTTCCACGTTTTACCAGTTACGTACGTACCACTAAAGAATAGATGGTGAACCTCTTGCCACATTCGTACATCGGGCATATATCCAAACCGAGCCAGTATTAAAAGATTTAAACCCAGGACCATTAAATCGCTAATCGCGCTCGCAACCTACACGATTAACGAGGCAGTCACATACTTAATGTATGTGACGTGTCGTCGTGTTTTCGTAACTTTCATATAAATTTATGAAAAACACTAACATGTCATAAAATATATCGTAGCAGGATTACATGCTCTAATATATTTTTTTACGGTGGGGAATCTACTAAGGTTACATCGGTATCCGGAGAAAGGCACCGGGTTATGTGATATTTTCACTACCGCACTAAAACTCCCTGATGGATTTTATCTGCGGTGGAACACTTTGAGAACCAGGATGATGTTTCGCTGCATATATGTGATACTTTTTTACTTTATAGGTTTGACATCACTCGTGTGCCATGAAAATATCTACCTGTTAAAGATACTGTAGAGGTTTACTACAATCAATGACATAAAAACTTTGTAGGTCATGTTGATTGCATGCGCTACTGCCCATCGGGTGGTCCTGGGTTCGAATTTTGGGTTGGGCACTATTGGAGTGTGGATATGTGCCCGGTCTATAACAATAACAGTCTCACCACATATTCCACAGTGGGTGGTAAACGTAACTAGTGAAACGTGCGAGCAACAGCAACTTTATTCTGTTAGTACGAGTTCGACATCGGTACGTTTTTGTTTTACATAGGCAATAACGCAGCCAATAGAAATTAACGTCCACTTACTAAATAATTTAATGCTCATTAGAGACGTTAAGATAACCTCCCCGCTGATTATTGTTCGGTTTTTTTTAGAATGGTATTGTGCGTTAATAAATGGGGAACTTGATTCGTTATATAGGTTCATTGCGTACAGATAACAGTGAGTAACGGAATGCACGAAAAAATCAACTACATGGATTGATAAAGATAGTTAAACCTGGAAAATAAAAAGTTATTTAATCAATTTCAAATTAACCATAAACTAAGCCTAGGTTGTTAATAATATCTCAGACTACCTACTTTAATTGCTATATATTAATATATTATAGAAATTGAAGTGGAATGGTTGAAAATGAGAGATGAAATTGTAATGTAAAATTTTTTTTTCACAACCAAAATTTGCGTTATTTAACATATTTCGAACGTCTACGTTAATTAATTCGGGTTTCATCGCTTCCATCCGATATTGTTAAACGAATATAAATTGCAGACATTATCAATTCCTCACTGGTGCATTGGTTAGTGACACCGTCTGCCGCGCCGCGGGCTGTGGGTTTGTTTTTCTGACAGGCCAAATATTTATGCTACGAGCACGACTGCTTGGAGTGCTTGGCCTTTTATCTCCGTGTAAAAATACTTACACAGGTCGTTACTTAGAAATTTACTTAATTAGTTTTTCAGCTCTCTCGTTTCCACAGCACACATTCTGCCTAGTTTAGATCGTTGATGCCTATATTGTTCCTATATTCATACATATATTTACTATAACTACGTATATAAATTAACGGTGAAACCATTTGCCAATATTTAGTTCTGGGATTGTAAGCCCTTGTATTATAATAATACAGCAGAATACCACAAAGGCTATTGGCGTCGCGTCGCTGTGCCGGCTGCTGTCGATCGCGCGGCGATGGTATCGCGACTGTTATTGTCCGTTATCGATGCGATCGCCAATAAGTAAATACGTTATCGCAACAAAAGAAATATCGCAGCGGTACGACTAGCGATACCACGGTGAAAGTCCGCGTATCGAGCTTTCAGGTTTATGATTAACACATTCGTTTAATATATTTGAGAGCATGAGATAATAGCGTAATATATTTGAGAGTATGATAGTGCGTATTATTTATCAGCACATTGAAAATATCCACTGAATTGCCTTTACTAAGCCTCAACTTTTTCGACTAATACACATATCAATCTTAATTTAATTTCTACACGCATAGTAACATTTAACCATGGTTGTAACCTTCGATAAAGAACCGTTTAACCCTCGTTGAAGACGCCAGTATTATTGTAACCTCAGTTCAAATGCTTGCAGTCACTAACTATACACGGTTACATGGCATCCGTGCATTTAAAGAACTGATAAAATTTATAGGATGTAGCGAAAACATTATGAGAAAAGCTGCGCGCCTCAGAGAGAGAGTATACTTGAATGTCATTGAAGGCGCGTGAAGTCTGACTACCACCTAGCACCTGACCGGTATAACGTAATCCCCTGTCAAAGAGTGGAATGAATATTAATCATAATTCATGATCACGATATGATCATGATAAGGGTTTAGATGTAACACCTAAAAATTGTTTCTGACTCTAGCATACGTAACAACACCAGAAGCAAAAAATTTCTGATTATATTTTTGTAAAACCATATACCGCAACGTTAGCTTGACTTCTATTGTTTGCTACCTTATATTTTGAATACCAAATCGCCATTTCGGCGAAATATTGAATGCGAATGAGGTGATTAAGATTCACTGGCATAGCTATTACCTTCGTCTTGTTCCCTTGTTGTCATGTTACAACGGCAACCGTCTAAATTTACACGACAACTCTGTTGGTCAACAAAAATCGATTTCATAAAGAGCGTCGTTACACTATTATATAACCAATATGTTAAATATAATGAAATAAACAAAACAGCTACTCAAAACTAGATTCAAATGATTCCAAAGGGGTTTGTCTAACATCAACAATCTCGACATTGATAAATTGAAAGGATTAACATTAATTCTGTTTATAATATAACAATGCTATTGCGCATTTAATCCGACAATAGAAATTATTTATGATAGGCAAAACGTACAATCTACAGTACAAACGTACAAAAATACAACAAAATACTTTGAGAAACGCTTTGAGAAATAAAATACTTTGAGAATACTTTTATCATTTTTTTTTAAGTTACTATAAAAGTAGTAATAATAATAATATATTCTAATAGTAATAATGTTCATCACGTAGCGGTAGAGTAGAGAAGCAGGCGAGTTCTGCAGTGAAGACCGCGGCTCGGTAAATGTAGTGTATGACGCCCTCCGGCTAGGTGAGATGACGACCTGCGAAAGGCTGCAGGCAAAAGCTGGATGCGGCAAGCCGAGGACAGAGCGCGACACCGCTCCTTAGGGGAGGCCTGTGTTCAACGGTGGACTGACATAGGCTGATGATGATGATGACGTAGTAGTAAGTAGCATAGCGTTTGGATTTATGCCCGGCGTTGGCTATAGGCTCACCCTCATTCCATACCTGCCCCTTCAAGGAAATACAGCTGTGATTTTGTAATGTTACTAATATATGTATTAGGTTGGTTAGTGCGTGACCGTTGTTCGTTGTTCCAGTGGTTACTGACCCTGATACTGCGTTGACCGATGGGAATCGAGGGTTCGATTCCCACTCAGTACCAATATTTGTGATGAGCACTATATTCCTTTTGTATATAGGTGAAAAAACATATTTATTAATATATGTACATATTTACATACAAAGATATCTTCACCAATGAAAAAATTGCGAAGCAGAGATATAAAATGTGAATGATGGAAGGGAAGCCTCACCTATTTATTAATAGGTAGGTATGTATTATATGTAGTGGTATAAGCTCTGGTTACCATTACATATCTGTTCAAGCCTATTTTGGGATTAGATGGCCATGATCAAAGATGTCCGAAATATTTAATTTCCTACTTTTTTACAAAGGCAAATCCTGCAAAACTCCCCCAAAACTGTTCACACAAGAGTATTACATCGTATGTCTTCCCGCTTGTGGGGATTCAGCACGGCCAACAATACGACATGTAAAAAGAGTAGCAGAAACGTTTTAAAAGAATTACCATATAAGTGCAACAGACATTGCCAAAAAATGCGAAGGGGAAATGCTCGACGTGTACCGAAATGTAACACGAACAGAGCCTCGCGGCTTCACTCATACATTTAAAACGAGTACGAATCGATGCGAGTCCCGCTATTAATTTTGTGAGGTATGAATAAAACATATTGCCGAAACTGTTGGCGGGGCGTTCTTGCCTTATCGGGTGCGTTGCGCGAGCTCGTTTATCATTGACTCGCATATGTTGCCGGTGGACTTATTCCTAAACGCACAATTTGTGATACACTTGTCTATCAAATATCTCTAAGTTTCCTCAAAGGCCGACAATGTCTATTGTATAAGGCGCTTCGTCCACGACAGCGGTGGAGTATTACTAGAACCGTACGAAACCTATGAGATGGCTCCTTAACGTGCATACCATGCATTTGTATGCGCTCCTTAGCGTCGTTTTAAAAGTGCGTAATACGTCATTGGTCATAAATAATAAATGCTGGTGTATTAAAGGGATGAAACTTTACCGAAATCGGTTCAATCATAAAATATATGTCCATCATAAATATATGTACTCCATTACATAGGAGAAAAGGTAACAAAAGCAATATATATAGGTAGAGTTGGATTTTACGCATCGATGTGTATGTAAGTTACAAGTATTCTATCGTTCGTTACGTAACTTCCGCGTATCCATGCTCCACTCTAAGTTCGCTCGGACTGACAAGTCGACAGCTGTCAGATTTGAGTGTGCACTTTTGTTCAGCAGTCCGTTTTGGTCACTCTCAAGAGACCGAGCAATACTAAGCATTGTACGGACGTAACATACATCATTTATCGATTCTGAAATAGAGTTAAATTAACGATACAATCGCTGAATCAATATTGCATAAGAGAAATTGGTTAATAATTGATCTTTTTTTATGTGAAGTGTATAGCAAACGAGCGGGCAGGTGCTACAGCCAACGAGTGTACATATGCAACTAACATCTAAAAGGGTTGCATAATATGTTGGGACAGATCACATATGGCTATTTGATTAGATAATGTTACAACGAGACACAGTTCTCCTACTCGTCAGAAGCATAACGCTTCCCCGTACGAATCGAACCCACAACCCCTCTTCAGTAGTCAGAGCTAGCACTAATCACTGAGTCAATAGGTCATTTTAATATTTTATTTTACAATATTAATATTATATTTAACATCACGATCTTTTAATAATATAAGTAATAGTTACCATCTATTATATTCAAAGTTAAAACGTACACGCGTTTCTACTCTTAAACTAAGACCACTCGTGCGTATGTGGGCGGGAAGTCAGCTGTGTTAGCTTAGCTACGTCTAAGCTAAGATTATTTAATTCGTCATTTTATACATAGTTAGTTTGGTCCCCATTTAAAAATATGCATGACCACTTTCAGCATCCCGGTTGTGACCGTTGCGGTGTCATGTTGCATCGCACCAAATGAATAATCGATTCGGCTCGGCATCGACGAGTCCAGCCGACAGATATTAAAATCGACTTCGAGTCGACACATCATTGATTTCACGGACAATTGAAATTAACAATCGGTGAATTCCAATACAAACAATTATTCAGTCTTGTCGGAAACGTACGATGCGTGTAAATACGAAAAACGAAAGAGAGACTGATGAGTATACACATACATACATACAAAAATAATAATTTTTTAACGTCGTATTTCATCATTCTGGTTCCCGACTCCGCAATGACTTATGTTGATATTATGCGCACTCAATTACGAGTGGGTGGCCGTCAGTTATCCCCGAGGATGGTATATCGACGAATATTAAACAATACCGTATGAGATATTGCGGATAGATTTATAACTTTCTTACCTGTACAAGTGTAATCGAAGAAACAGAAGTGCTACTAGGTATGAATCATTTTGGCGATACGGCCATTGAAACTAGTGTCGGAGTTCAAACCCGAATTTAAGGTTTAAAGGTTTTCCCTCTTATTTAATATTAACGTAACCAATTAAACTGTTAAGTCTCGATTAGGTTTTTTATAACAATTTAGTGACTAGGAACCAACGAGAAATCAGCTTTGCTGTGTCCGGCGCCGGCAAAAGCCGAACTTCTTTTACTAATGTACAGAATTTTATTAACAATAATAAATAGTTTGTATGTTACTGTGAAGGTTAGTGTTACTGTAAGTGATGAACTTGTGATCAGATTTTGAAGTAATAAACTAACATTCTACATTTAATAAATATAAACTAACGTTTTTATATTACATTATTATAACGTTTATATTGTTAATATTCACCAGTATACAGCATAAAGGTACTTTCGAATATAAAATTATGCTCCACAGCCGTCAATGCACAAAACGGTGTGTACCAAGTGTAGCTTGTAAAATGTAGAATTAAATTATTTTGACTTGCTACGTCCAAGTGAAATAAATATTTACACGGATCCTTATATAAAAATCCTTAAGCAATATGTTTTTTTTTTCAACTTCAGAAATACAAGGTCGTATCGACATTTAAACAAAACGCGACGTCAATCCTCCGAAACGTTAAACTTTTGCACAAGATTATTTTAATAGCGTTGTAATAATTTAAATTTATAATTATGATTGAATTGAGCGGAGTGAAATTAAGTAAAAGTTCAACGATGTTTTACTACGGAACTTATTTTACTGTAGGAGAAAATGCGAAAGTTCAGTAACATATAGATTGTACTGTTGACGTTATGTAAGAGGCAATAAACATTTCAAAAGACGTAATTCTCCACTCAAGTGATGCGACATCATGCTTGGAATCAATCAACTAGTGATCGTTTGCGCTTTCACTGCCCTAAACAGCTGTATATTGATATTCACACGTAGGGTTGCCAATTACGTACAGCACAGATGACACAAGTGATTCAACTTACGCTTTTTAAATCCTTTTGGTACTTGCAAAGCCCTTAAATGGCACTTGTGAACCGAATAATTGGAAATAAGATCATACCGTCAGCTAGTAGTTTTAAGCGGCCGTTGAAGTAAAACAACGGAATTTGACCACGAGTAGAACTCTAGGAATAGCTTCGTTACGTTAATGTCAGTTCGTGCAGTGAGAATAAGTTATATTATTATGTAAGTACTAACATATGAGTGAAATATATATTCCATTAAAGTAAGGGCCAGCGGGCAGCCTAATTGTAGTATAAATCCATTTTAATCATAGGAAAATGCGCACAAGTTTCTTTTAAACAAGTTAATATTTTTTCCTGTTAGAATAAAACAACGGTTGCGATTATCATTGCAGGACTATAACGTTGTCAAAATTTACACATATGTTATGTTATAGTAATGAATATTACTAAAAACATTATTAATGTTCATATTAGAATAAAAAGGCCGTATAAATAACCGTAACATATATCCCACATGCCATTTGCGTGCAAAAACATTTGTAGGTAGAACACATTAATACTTCAAAACGATCGCAGCGGCTTTTTGACTGACGTGCGAGTTCTCAGAAAACGTAAGCTTAAAAATTTAAATATCAAGAGGGCAACGTGGGGCGCACTGATAAGATTTGTATCTAAATAAAGAAAGAAAAATCTACTTTGTTTAAACAAGCATAAGGTTACGAATCGTTTGCATTTTTTGGCCGAGCCGCCTAACATTTGCGAATTCGTGATCAAAAGATCGTGCGTCCGATTCGATGTGCGGAAGTTTTAACTCCAGTACACCTACACGACCTATTGTTAATTATGTTATTATGTGTCTATGCACGAATTGTATTGCGGCTAATGACGCTAACGCTGATAAATAAATACGTACCTACGGCAAATTTAATCAAGGGAATATATCTATTTCCTAACGTCAGACGCGGTGCTTACATTACATTTGTAATACTTGTAATGCCCACAAGGAAGTTAATTTTGAGACAAAGGGGTCCTACATAAAACATAAGCCCCTAGAAAGTGGGTTAACTCTGATCTAACATGAACTAGCTTTTAGGAGCAGATAGAAATATTGTCTTGTACCTACGACCTGAATGTCCAGCTGTTGTAGAAATCAATCTAAAATGAAGTTGATTTAATGCAAGATACATGTAATACACAGTACGGAGTGATTTCTGTAACCTTTTAGCATTCAATCATTATCAGATGGGGATGACTTTTAAACAGACCTTTAAAATATCTAATGTTTGTACATAGATGATAAATTATAGTACATACATACATATCTTCACGCCGGGTCCCTCACGGGGTAGGCAGAGAGCACTGAGTGCCAAATATCTCTATCCT
>DWEJ01002191.1:0-11816 GCA_018245835.1 Mysoria sejanus stolli | reverse complement strand
ACATGACAGTGAAAGTGATATGCAAACTCCGACTGCGAACTTCTGCACACTGCCCCGGAGACCACGAGCGCCTACACACACGTACCACACGATCACGTTCGAGAAAGGACAAGGGAAGAAACCCCTCGGGTTCACCATTGTGGGTGGCCGTGACTCCCCACGAGGACCTCTCGGCATATTTATAAAGAGCATCCTACCACAAGGGCAGGCGGTGGACGATGGAAGACTTAAAGCTGGTACGTAAATTAAATAGGCATTAAAATAAATTCCTTTGGACTGCGATTATTTGGAATGCATTTTGATAAGGATCGGAAGTCACATGTGCTGGTTTGTAAAGTGATGTAATGAATGAACTACTGTACTGTGCTTTTAAGTAAATAAAATTTAAGTATTATTTGCATTATATTCGTTTAAAATATTGTTAGTACATTAACGTATAGCAAGTTTACTTCCAAAATAAAGCCGTGAATTGCTTAAGAAAATCAAAATTTATAGAAAAAATAAAAATAAAATATAGAATTAATTACATAAGTAATGTATAAATCTGATTTATCGCATCACATTTAATATAAAATTTCTTATATATGTAACAAAATATTTATATCCATGTTATATTCTCATAAAGTGTATATAATAAGTTTTACCCACACGATAGTAGGCCGAAAAAGCTGTATATAATATATTTGATTGCCCCGTTGTTACAGTGGTTGCAAGTGTGACTGCTCAAGAGGCTTGAGTTCATTTTACTAACGTAGAATGTCTAGTTCAAATTTTTAATCAATGATTGGTTGGATTTGTATGGCAATAAGCTCGGTCCTGTTCTATGGTGTGACGTCAACTTAACTGATAAAATGTGATTATAGGCGTGATGTTACGGTAAATTTCCACTAAATGAATTCCAGGTGACGAGGTGTTAGCGGTGAATGGGCAAGCGTGCCACGAACTGGCCCATGTGGAGGCTCTCGCTCTGTTCAAGGCGGTGCGCAGCGGACCCATCGAGCTAAGGGTCTGCCGGAGAGTTAAGAATGCACAGTATGTATGAATATATCTCACTATAGTAATTAATCATTAAATTTAATTTAAACTGCTCAAAATTATGTAACCTAATTCTGTGTTAAGGTCTAAAATAGAAGTGTCACCACTGCTTATATACTGTAGCGTTGATTGGCAGTCTAAAAGACTTCCTTTAATACTTCAATTCATTAATATTACTTTGTACATAGGAGCCGCCAATATATTGTTAAAATGGTTGTAGAACTACGGAAACTGATTTTTGAATCCTTTGATAGTCAGAAAGTCTTTTGCAAAAGTCTAATACTAAAACTTCGTATCCAGAATTGGACACAAGGTTTTAGTATAAGTTTGATTATGAATAAATATTTTAATTGCGTCTTTTTCAGATCAACCAAAGCGAAATCCTGCACAGATCTACTCAACGACGACGACTGAATCATCAGTCAGAATATGATTATCATGAATAGATTCATGAAACATAAAATTATCTAGTTGTCTTAACCTTTCATGCTATGATTATGAAAATGTACTAATGTAAAGATTATCCATGCGATGTTTCATATTTATGTTTTGATTGTTTATTACTGGTACAATGTAAAATCAAAATACATAATAAAAATAACGAAATATATGTATAAAACTTTTAGATAAACCTGCAATTTTTCAGGTTAGCTGTATTCGGTAACAATGAAATCATCTTCTAAGTTATCACGGCAATCAACTTATTTGTGAAATGCTGACATGTTTGGATTACTAATTATGCTTGGGTCTTTAGTTTTCATTTTTTAATATACAAACAATATTTGTCAGCACTACACAAATAATTGTCATAAAAGATTCCTTTATGTTCAGTACGTTTTTTAAACAACTTTCTTTTCAACATTCTTACTGTCATAAGTTTAACTTAACACATTTTTTTCAGTACAAAAATCATGCTATATATTATTTTTTTAATCCATTTATAAATTACAATAATTTAAGACGGTTGAATAATATCCTTTCATTATGTCAAATAGCTTACAAATGAAATGTAGTTTATTTAAACATTCATGACTATTTCTGGGTAATTTTAATAATTACTGATTGTTGCATCATTAGCAAATATATTTACAGCTATAAATATACCTACATAAGTATAAAATGTGCCATTTATGTAATTTTAATTGTCTAACTTTCCTTAATTGGCACCATTTAATTATAGAAATTGTACATAGTACCGACGTATCTATTAACCACTGTTTAATTTTTAATTTTTGCTTTAAATTTATTGATTTTTATATTTAATAGATAGTTGTACAATTTTCGAATATTACATAACACATGGAATATTAACATGATTTAACAAAAATAAATGTATGTACTTAAAGAATTCATTTAAATCTCTCTTGACATAACTATTTCACAATTTTCCTTGCAAATCATTTGTATCTAATTCGAATCTTGTACCTGATCTTCACTTTCTTCTTGCATTTTGGTAACGCTCAAACTTAGTGGATATCTAAAATAAGTACTATCCCAAAGATATTATATGTTAAATAAAATACTTAAACAAGTGTAGATAATCATATCGCTATTTCAAACGAACAAAATTACATTACATTACATTACATTTTTCTTTTGAAATATTTTCAAATTGTGGAACTTCGGTCAACGTTTACTTAAGCCTTTGTTTTATTGAAAACGCGATATAATGTAATAATGATTATGTAAGCTGCTATCGTGGCAGCCAATGTATGTTTTCGAATTAACGTGTGATTGATGGCAACAATATACTTTATTTATAATATAAGTAAACACTTAATTTTGACGTCATATATGATTTGGTTGGACGTCGCTATTTTTAATTGGCAAAAGTAAATTATAATAATATTGAAAACATTAAACAGATATGTATCGTTCGGTTTCAGTGTGTAAAATTTACATATATGTCAATAAGTATTTACGTGTATGTCTGTAAGACCTATAAATAAGTTAAATCATAAATTGATCGAACTTACCAAATGAATAACTTGCTAAATATTTCAATTTGACTGGCACCTGTCGCTAATAACTATTGCATTGAAATGCCTGTAAGGAAACTTAAGTAATGCGTAGATATGTGTTTCATATTTATGGTAATATCAGCACACAATACACTTTTTCAGCCATTCTACAGATTAGAAAAAAAATATTGCTTCATGTAATTTCATAATATTTAGATTGAATTGTAAACCTTTTGTCTTTAGAAAGTTGTGTAATATAAATCTAGATTTTAATTTGTTAATTTTTATGGTAATAAAATTACATTTTCAATTTTAAATTATTCGTGCAATAAGGTAATCCATTAGAATTGTATGTGAAATTAACTTTTTTCTATAGTTATAAGGTTTTTTAACGATCTGATTGGACACTGTGATAGATTGGTAGGGTTCAGATTAAAACATTTTTTGCCAGCTTCCAAAAATAAATTATATCACTTAATGTTCAAGTACAATATCAAAATATCCGCCTAGAACCCAGTTTTGCAGCTAGAATGGTAATTGACTGTGTACATTTTTGCATTATTCAACTGCACTATATCGTCATTACGAAAGTCATTTTCTACGACAATTAACAAAATATTTCTCCATGTATCATGCAATGTATAATGTCTAAATTCAAACGTAACGGCTCTAGAGTAAAATGAACCGATATTTTTAGAAAAGTTAACATCTGTAAAACATTAAATTATAACCTAATAGGAATACTGTAACCTCTGATACTAGTAAAGTATACTTAAAGTAAGCAAAGAATCTCTTGCAGTTTTATGAAATCAAGAAGGCTTCAACTATTCAACACGGCGTAAGCATTGCTATAGTAAATATCTAGTTACTATTTTAATATAGAGGTATATAAGTGATACACTATCCACATTAAATTATTTACATACTTATATACGCAGTAGCCATAAACGCATTTTTAAAGTTTCGTACATAGTAAAGATATTTAAATTTATCCGTTGTTTAGCTATCACTATTGTAAGGAAGGCGTGTTGAAAACTTAGATATAGTATTATTATAGTACTTTGAATATTTAGCGCTATCCAGTCGTATAACTCGTATGTATTTGAAGTGTTTTGTTACAAAGTAGACTATATAGAGAGAATTATAAACTGTTGTAGTTAGAATAGACAGTCGAAGTTACTATAAAGGAAAATTACTTATATAATAATTAATTTTATTGTACATATCAATTTATATTCGAATAAATATGTTTAAAATAAAGGTTTAAAAATATAGCGCTTGTCTCATTCAGTATTATTGTGTGATGTCCTCATAAAAAATCTGCTTGAAAAATATTTTATTTATGATATGCGACAGGAAATTAAATCTAGACCCCAGACAAAGCTTATTGTCTTCATATATCAATGCGGTGTTGAAGAAATTCATTAATAACAAAACAAAAAAACAAAAAACATTCAGCGAAGTCTATTAGAAGGTTGTGTTGAAAATTTCACTATTTAGGTAGGTAAAAAAGAAATCTGTAATCAATAGTTCAAAATCATTGTAATAAATAGCGGTTGTATGCCATCTAGCGTAAGTACGAAATGAAATATGCACAGCGCCATCTACGGGAATATGTATAAACAAACTTGTATAAGGTTATTATAAATTTTCATTCCGTTTACTACTCATAGATGTCGCTTTAGTCATTTTTGTTCTATAAAACAAAAATGAATTGCAAAAAACAATAAGTAAAGACAAAAAAAATTGTGACTACTTAGACTTAGACAAATTGAAACAATATAAAGTAGCACATCAAATAATGGAAAAAAGCTAAACTATGTTTTAAATTACGCAAATAACGCCCGTAATAGCCGTAGAGGTAGGCAGCGGAGTTTAGTACATTCTCATGTTCACCAATTACGTTTATATCCCATCATGGAAAAGTGGTGAGTCTTTTGCCATACACTGACTATAAATCCAGAATCCAAGACATTACTGGAAATTTTAACTAAGGATTCTAGTTAGAAAACTAATGGTTTAAACTACCGCCGGCCCATGAACCAACTACAATTGCAGTTTAAACTATAACCAAACAAAATCTTTTAATAATACAAAGTACAAAAATCAACATATACCTAAGCAACGGCAACGAACTGATAATTTTCTTGAAATCTAACGAACCGATAATTTTCTTCAATTATCTTATTTTAATTACTGAACAATCACGAAGATAACATATCTTTATCTTTCCCATCACTTCCACCTTTCCCGAGTGACGGCGATTGTCATCGATTCAATCTAATTGAAGTGTGAAACTTTCCAGTCTTTCGCTTTCAACTTATTATTCTTGCAGAAAAACTAACTGGCGTGCAACGCCTCTGTACGTACGACCGGAAACAAATGGGTGAGATAATACGTAATAATTTAGATGCTGCTCCGTAGTTTATTCCAGAACAACCAACTTATGTTTTATAGATACGATAAATTTTGTAGGTAAAAATTATCCATGCCCCTTTAATATGTAATACCGTACCTACTTTAGAACTATTTCTGTCTAAGAGCAGTTGTTATCAAAATAGTTCATGTTTTGTTTTGAAAGGTCGGGTTACGGGGTTACAGAATACCATCTCCCAAATGCTCAATTTATGTATTGACGACATTTATCACGTATTAATAGAATGTATAAGTAACAACACTATTAGGAATGAGCTTCATGTTAACCACAATCGTAGCCAAATAGACGATTGTAACAGTATTTTGGCTGAGCCTCTTTCGGTTTCAGCAAGAACACTATACAAATTAGTTCATAAGAGACAGTAGTAATAATGAAGATCGTAATTTAGACGTAAATGTAAAATATAATATAATGTAACTTGTACCAGGGCAGCATAATCGTTACAACGATTAAGCCCTTTCGCCTGAATAAAAAACAAATTCATAAATTGTGAAATAAGCATCGAATTCCAAGAGCGTAATGATAGCTGCTACCTGTTACATAGTTACATAAATTCTTGTACTTGGAATATTTGTGTTAATTAAATAAAAGTTAACACACACAAAACGTTTTAATATAATTGTCAATGACATCCCCAGAATTTCCGGTAAAAAGTATGGAAAGGGAGCACTTGCATGAACAAGTATGAATTATAAAAACTTTGTATTCTGTTCTCAGAGTGATATTATACAAAAATATCACTGTAACCTTGAATACGCCACGAGGCTACTGTAAACCGTCGAATCCATATGTTGCAATATACCTACCTATTTCAATGCTAAAGCGTTGTTGATTTAAAATTAGTATAATTTCACATAACTTTCGTCGTCACCGTAATTTCTAGTTTGGTATTTATATAAAAATAATAAACAGACTGCTTCGTTAGTCATGTTGGTTGCAAGCAGGACTGCTGATTAAGAGGTCCTGGATTCAAATCCGGGTCGGGAACTACTGGATTTTTCCAACTTTGATTTATTCAGTAGTGGCTCAGAGTCTGAACATGTACTCGATGCATGGAAGTACTCGTAGACACACCATAGCTGGTCGTATATGTAACTGGTGAAACGTGGGCGCATATCTCATTCCTCTGCCTACCTCTTTGAGGATTATAGGCGAGATGTTACGTTGTACACAAACAACATACAAGTATAAGTCAATCATTTTGTAAGATGATATTAAGATCGTGATTCGTGATGCACGTTTATATATGTACACATACGAGTAATAATGCTTTAATGACTAATCGTGACGTCTGCGCCGGGGTTTATTCATGAACCGCATACAGATGATTTGAGATTAAGGAATAGTGGTGGACTTGAATTGGATCCTTGTTCGTCTGTCACACCGATGAACTCTCGAGGTGAACACTCCAGTAATCGACGGATAAAATACAAGTGCAGGTTACATAAAACAGACGTGTTAGATGTTATAAAATGAGACATGGATTTTTAATGAATTAATGATGAATAAGCTCTTTTAATGTTATCGGTACTAATAAATTTAAGTTACATTCCGAGTAATAGAACTGTTGGAACTATTCTAGAAGAAATAAACTTTAAATAAGCTCAAAATGAATTACACTTAGTTAGAATATTACTTCTATATTAAAATAGAGAAATATTGAGATATATAAATAATAACAATATGTATAAATAGATATATGATATATGATTTGTATGATATATGATATGATGACGGATATATAGGTTATTATTATTTCTTTCTATTGTGTATATAGGCTCACCACCTATTCCATAGTGGGACTTAAACGTAGCCGGTGAAACGTGGGACTGTTCTGCATTCCTCTGCCTACCTCTTCGGGGATTACAGGCGTGAAGTTACGTTTTATTTCCTTTTTTATATCGTTTTTCGCCTGTGTAGTTTGAGAGCCTATTCAGTGCTAACAAACAACCAAGTCTTTCCTCTCTTTGTTATTAGTACAGACAAACAGATGATATTTGACTTCCAGTACCGTACAGTAAGTACGTACAGTACCTTGCTACCGTATCCAGAAGCTCTCATCTCTTACCATGTAGTGCCTGACCTCCAACCGCAGCCTGAAACACATAAAGAATTACAATTCATAATATTACATCATTATTATCTCTATCCTAAACAAGTAAAAATAAAAATTTAATTAGCTCATAATACAATCGGAGTGAAAGTACATGGCCATTACTCACAAAAATGTAATTGGAAAATTGTTATTTACCTGTATATTTATATAGCATAGCATTTTAAATAGCACTTCCTGATGCGGTACTCTAACATTAGTGCAATCATTGACACCATCGGGCTGGTTCTCACGTTTACCCTTTTCTTTGAAAAGCTCCCATATGTTTATAGCTTCACTTACTTTTGGAACTTTTATTATACTTATGCACTTGTTTAGTAATTTTGATAACGATTTTGATACTTTTTTGTAATATTAAATACAGGCGATTGTGATATTGGTAGTAAATCGCCGCCAGCTGTTTCAAAGTGAACAATTATTTTATTGCTTGAAAACTTGGAAACTTATTATTATTACTTATTATATGGAACTATTATCGTAATATTGTTATTAATCTATTTCGTCTAAACTAATTTCAAAATCCATTTGGCGGCAACACGTTAACGTCGTTTTAAGTGAAGGTCCAACTACACTCACCTAATACCATCTCAAAATGCATTTTAAAGGGCTACCTGAAACGTGAGTTCCAATTATTAATTAGCGAATACGATGACAGATATCAAGTGAAGGCGCCTTTAATGGATGACGCTTAAGTATTGTTTATTAACGAAATAACGAACTTACGATTGCACTTGAGCTCGATGTCAAACTTAAGATCACTTTATTACGTACTACAACCCTTTGAGTCTTCTTAGGTCTTAAAAGAATTTCCTTCACTACGATATTCCTCATATTTATGAACATTAAAGGTGAACACTGTTGTTACTAAGATTTATACTCCATATTGGAGCGGGAGATTTAAACTTTAAACAAAAATTATAAATAAGTTATTTTGGTTTATCAAATAGAGACCGGTTATTTTATACTACAAATATCCGAATTGCAATGAATTATATAAATTAGAAAACGAAATGAGGCGGATTTATCATGATCTATCCTAATATCTATCAAGATCTATCATTGACTGATTACAATATAAGATATCCAATGGTACGAGTTTAACGAAGTAATCAAGCGAAGGAAATCTCTCGTGGAATTAGTTCGTTAGCCGATGAATCTATCTGTACACATCTCGTATTACCTTCATCATCGTCGATCATAGATGGTGGAATAAGGACACATTCCTCGACCCAGAGACGACTAAACCCAGTCCTAGCAGATCGCGGTATACAACACAACAAAATGCCCTGGCTATGTGTAGGCGGTACTCTGCGATCCCACACCTGCATACTAGCCAGATGATGATGATAGATGAAATATTTATAATAATATTTCACTTACAATAAACATTACATTTACTACTTTTTATTATGTTATTTTCGACTCATCGACATGAGGTATAGCCCAACACTACGCCCTAGTTGCGGTCGTTTATAAAATCGTAACGCACACAGATATAAATGTCATTCCCGCTACAACTCATAATCCCAGAATAAAAGCTATTTCAATGGATCTGTATCTTTGATATTATTAAAGTGTAACAGTTGTGTATGTAGCGGCCAGCTTTGCTTCCAATGAAACGGGACAGTCCCGTCAGTTCTCACTTATTTGTTTAATTCACTCATGCACATTTAATTGCTGGTTAAAGCCCACAGTGTTCATGATAACATTTAATAGAATTAAATGCTGCCGGCGGTGCTGGAGATGGATACCGTATTAGGTATGTGTTGTGTAAACTAAGTGCAATCAAGGATGCTTCATTTTGTTAGGACAAGGATAATGATTGCATACATCCATTGGCTGTACATCACCAAAAGTAAAAAAAATAGTATCTGCAAGACGAGGTCTTGAATCAAATAAATGGAACACCTTGATATAAAGTCTCTCGTGGAAACTGACCCCTCCCTCAGCCCCTCTCGCTCTGGTTTCGTTAGGAAGTGAAACGTTTCTGTTGAGGAACTATGTCGCTATAGTCAAGTAATTATGATCTCCCAATCCCATCATAACGTTTGAAAATGTTTTTGCCTTGAAGTGCATAATTTTCACATTGCGAAAAATAAATAGTAGTTCTGAGTTGTGTCTACATCTTCTAGGAGTTGAAAATATACTATCAGTATTCGTGCAATAGCCAACAGCGTAAATATTCGAAATATATTAATGTACGTGGACACAGTTACGAAACAGGAAGTTGCCAATATATCAATCAACACACGAAGTTCATTGGGAGAATGTTCGCGTTACATTTATCATGTAGTTGGGGAAGCCGAAGTGCTATAAATTAATTCAATGACTCTCTCATCCTTGTGTTAATTATGTTTTGCATACGTATCGACGTCGCCTGCGCAAACTGTGGGTAAGCACGCACTTAGGTACTTTCATATAGATAGGTAGCGAGAAACTGTCGCCGAGTGCTGATTGATCAATTGATCAATACTTGGCCTACTTTATTTTATTTTATTTATTTATTTATTTTATTTATATTTACTTTAATTAAAACGGATTAACCAATTACATTAATTAAAGACCACAATATCATACATCACACTCGCAGAACCTCAGACATGCCGACAAAATAACCGTCCATTCATCGGTAATCAAATCACATTCTGGGTGTCGTCCAGGAGTGTGTTAACCGTGGTTAGGACTCGGAGGAGCGGCGAGTTGGCATGCGAGACTGTGCGCGCCGGCGGGACTGAAAACAGTCTGTGCTTGCGACACCTACGGTAATTATCCGGAGCATAGAATCGACACAACTCATTTCTTAAATCAGGAGCATCTATTTTACCATGGAATATTACGCAGGCTGTTAAAATTTGACAGTATTTCCTAAGGACTTCCAATGAGTACAAGTTTCAAGACCCTAGTAGAAATTTAGTCGGACATAAGCAGGGGTAATATCCATAAACACGTTTATATAAATATCTAAGGAAGGCCTTTTGAACCCGTTCGAGCAACAGTGAGTACGTGCTTTTATGCGGATTCCAAATGCAAGTACTAGATTCAAGTTTAGCTCGAACCAGTGCGTTAAAAAGCAACCGTATGTTATGCGCGCTATGAAAGTCTCTCGCATTTCTGAGAACAAAACCCAGTCTTCTATGCGATTCCTTGGCCAGCGCTGTTACATGTTAATGGAATGTAAGTCTTGGATCAAAGATGACTCCCAAATCTTTAACTAGATGCAACTAGATCTCTGTAAAGAGTTTTAAGTCATCGGCGTACCACAAGCATTTTGAATGCGTGACGATGGTTGATAAGTCATTGATCATGAGTAAAAACAGAAGAGGACCGAGTATCGAGCCCTGACTGACGCCAGAACATGTGTGATAGGGTTGTGACTGATATATGCCGAGTCAGACGAACTTGAAATACAAAAGAAAGTAGACCTACCTGCACTGTTTAAAACACCTCTGCAAATATTCTAAAACAATGCATAAGCCCTCCTGACAATGGTTGGATGGATACACCTTTACTGTGGAGACTCCTGGGGACTTGTTATGTGTTGAAGTCTCACTTGGAATGGTCAATGCCGAAATTTAGAGTGGCTTTTTACACTGCATCTGTTAATTTGTTTAGATGTCGATGACATGTTAAAACTGTAGTCTATACCAACCCAATCACTACCTGGCCGATGCTACAGTAAAGGGAACCGTGCTCAGTGGTAGAACAAACATCGGTTATAGTATGACTAAAAAAGCACTATGCAATATTCAACTAGAAATTTCACCGTATTCTCTAGTTGAAGTCTGCAACACAAGTGAAAATTGTGATTCAGGTGTCGAAGAGTGTAACTCGATAGCTATAAAGAGGTTTGTTCCGGCAAGTTCAATGCAAAAGGCAGAAAAAATTCTCCTGTTTCAATATAAATGCAGTAACAATACATCAGCCGCGGCTATCGCCGAATGATATTCTCGTTGCCGTATTTCAGACTGCAACGCTCGTCTCATATCTGGCACTAGTGTATAAATATTGACAATATAATGTACATCAATTTGTTTTTTTTGTTGGTGTTTATTTTTTCTTCATTTTAGAATGATTATTATGAGTTACCTTCTCTCTATTTGATAGTGATCAGATCATGATTCAATACAAAAAAAAAAATAATACAAATTCGATAACTATGAGATAGTACAGATAATTCAGCTAATGAACGCCAAAATCATTGTCATATAAATGATCATGTTCATTGCCTATAAGAAATGATTATAGCTGTCTACAACACACTGTTTGAAAC
>DWEJ01002190.1:0-11817 GCA_018245835.1 Mysoria sejanus stolli | reverse complement strand
TAGAGTCCAGTAAAATATAATTAGTGATTCCTCATTACCGCGCGGCGAGGCCCCTCTGGACGTTCGTGCGTCTGCCGGCTTATGGTTATTAATAACGCAGGCGGCCCGCGCCCCCTTGCGCCCCCACGCTCGCCCGCGCTGCCGCACGTCTGACATTTTAATTCCGAAGCCGAGGCTATAATACGTCCAACACGTTTCTCTGCCATCGACAAATATTTTTATCGACACTGTTACCTCTCTACTACTAAAAGTACATGATTTTAAATGAACGCGATTAAAATTTAACATTTAATAATGTAAGTAGTGAACTGAAATATGAGATATATACTTAATGTTTTTCTATGCAATACAATGTAAACATTCCATGATATTCAACGACTAAAGAATAAAATAACTCGTAGCGAGTCTTTCCAAAGTGTATAATTACGTCGAGCGAGTTGGTGAACATCACTAGCTACGAATGCTACAATGGCGGTCGGGCGAACGCAGGTCGAGCGCAACATGGCTGCCTAGTAGGCGGTTCGAGTGAAAGGGACGGGGCGAGCGCGGGCTGTGGCCGTCCTGCTCGCTCTCGAACGCAACGCTCGCATCGATCTCCACTCGCCGTACTCGCCCCCAGCACCAGAAAGGCGGAACTAACAAAATTACAAAGCGCTTTCGAGCCGCTAATCATAAAATAAGATACGACGTTTCATTTCGACCGTACGACTCTCGAGCGATCACGATGCTAGAATGGCCCTTGACTCTCAAAATTCTCTACTAACATCGTAGAGTATTAACCACGCGTCGCTAGCCGACTTCAGTAAGACCACAGATAAAGTTTGAATTCACGTCGCCTCCGTGGATTGTCGATTCGATATTAACTCCTCTGGATATTCGGTAAGACTTTGAGAGCGTTCAGTTCATTGCTCCGTAGAGTTACAACAATGGATATTTAAAATATATTTATAAAGCAACTTATACGAAATACATTTAAACTTTTTAGGTGGTTTGGATACGTTCTCGAGAATTTTTAATTACATGCATTAACAGTTGGAATCTTAAGAAGAATTCTGTTAGTGTTCAACGTTGTGGGAATAATAGCCGATGGAGGTGAAAAGAGAACCGTACATCTGAACATTGGCGGTGGCTTTAACGTATATAATAAATTGCGCTGGGGACTCCTGGAGGAGGCGTTTAGAACGATAGCGGCTTGTATTTAAGTACGGTAGAGACACGAGCAAGATTCCCCTTTCGATGATTCGAGCGAGATGTTCTGCTCCGCTAGCTACGTGATATCTGTGTGACGTTTAATTTTTGCACCCCGCGCTGGATATAGGACGAAACAGAACGTGGTTTCTAAACGTGTTATGTATGAAACGAATAGAGTGACTTGTATTCACCAATGTATCAATTTAGTTCCATTCAATAATATGTAGGCCTTTAAATAATTCTACCTTCCGTCCTAAGACGTTATTGATAACATTTGTTGACGTTATTGATAACATAGATACCGAAACAGTAATATAAAAATATATAATGTTTATAAATTGTTTTCATCTCTTTTCTGAAACGTTGACTCAAAAAATATATACAAATCTTATAAAACATTGTATGCCATAGAATATTTTAAAGTCGAATACAAGCAAATGCAAGGTAATGAATTAAGCCCGGACAATTAATTAATTAGTCAACCCTAAACTGGCTGCGTGAGGAATGTAGCGTGTGTCCAACGTTGAGCTGACACGCAGAAATATACGCTAATAGGGCCTACACGGGAACCCACAATACCACTTCAACATTACCGTCTGTCTAGTTATGGAATATGATTTTTTTAAATGACCTACTGTCGTGGTCTTAACATAAATATGCTGATGACCTTTATCGTTATAAAAACGATTAAGAGCGGATCAACAGTGTATATGATTTTATTTAATTGACATGTTACCTTGACCTCTCTTATTAAATCACTGACATTCTGTTATGGCTTATAAAAGGAAAATAATTGCTGAATTTTTCTTTTACTTTTACTCTATCGTATCGGGACAACTGTAAAGATTTAGTTTGAATAAATGAATCTTTGAAAGATACCTTTTGTTGAGTAAACCAATCTGAAACTAAACACGCTGCTTTCACGATATTTCCAGTGACAGTAAGACTTTGACATTTTCGTTAAGATTTTCAGTTTTTAACACATTTCATACGATACAAAAATTGCCAATCTCAATTCTGAAGGTTCATAACAAAGTTTCACGATGTATCAAGTACAGGCCGTGTGTTCATTACGTCGTCAAAGGCTGCGACCACGTGCGAGCCTTGCATACCGACAGAAATATGATAATCGCGCGCGGAGCGGAGCGTGCCAAAACACAACTCACGTTCCACGGCGGATGCCGATCAATGGAGTGTAATGATCCTGTCTTGTCAAGGTAACATGTGTCTCCGTCTAATGTGTGAGATCTACATATGTATATGCTTACACTGCCGGCCGTGGACTTGCGTAGACTTGCTAGAACTTTAGCAAATTTATACCTTTCAAGTTTTTCTATATGTACAGACTTCTCTATGTACAGACGTGTGTATGTAGATACTTCTCTCTCTAGGGACATCTCAGTATAGAGAATACTCTAGCGATTTTTCTATCTAAAAAAAATCTCTATCTAGCGACGTTTTCACCTAGAGACTTACTGTACCCGCATCAGGTACCCCTGCTGAATTCGTGTACTTTAGATTTGTTCATCTCCTGTGCATTAGGAGTATTCTCACATAGGTCTTTCAGACTTACAAATGCCTCAAGCCTGTACGCCGTTCAGAATATTTGGCGATCACAGGGAATACAGGTAAACAGGCAATACAAGTCAGTCAGGTCAGTGATTGATGGATAATTGGTCAATGATTGATGATCTTGACTGCTAAGCCTGAGATTAAGGAAAAATATGTTTGTTGAACTTGGAAATTTGTTCTGTGTTCACTTCAACACAATCGCTAATTTATTTGAAATCAAAAGGTCGATTGCGAGCAGGGCCGAGGATATATTACATATATACAAGTCTGTACATATATAAGGTGTCTCGTATATATTGCATATATACGAGTCACCTTTCGACGGGGCGAGGAATAACCTTATAAACGCACCTGAATAGGTGCGTTTTAATGCACTCAAAAGCGCTGACCACGTGCGGGGCGCGCATACAGACACTAGTATGAAATCGCGCGTGGAATGGAGATAGCGCTCAAACACCGCGCTCACGTTCCACGGCGAATGACCAAGCGTCGCACCGCCAGCGCCGCCGCTGCGACTAGCCGATCGTCCACGATACGGCGTACTGTGCGCGCAACACCAATTGCGGATTGGAAAAGCCATTTCACGGAACAGTTTTAAATATCGAACATTATGCGTTAAATAGAACATATAAATTACTATTTCTATTATAAATTCACGTCAAATCTCGTACGAGGTAGGCAGTGAGCATAGTACGCCAATTTTTTTTAACTACATATCCGACGTGCTCCTTCAAATTCACCACTCTCTTCGTACACATAAATAAAATAATCTTTGGCCCGTCTATTAGTGGACAGCAATAGGCTGAAGATCACGATGATGACGATGGTCGCACAGATACAAGTTTAGCGAACAAACTCGTATCCCGCCGTAGCCGCGTCAGCAGCTGGCAGCATCACTAGCCACTAGCCACTGACCAACAGACCTATCTATTTGTAATCTAAAAAGACATATTATCCATTAAAAGAAAATAATACAAAATAACATAAGATCACACCTGTGTTACCTCGAAAAGTTAAACAAAATAATGGAATAATCTCTCTTTTTAACCATTATGATACACCTACTCGAATATATGTTATTCAAACACACAAGAAAACAAAAACTCTCGTAAACTGCATTTGAATACACGCTGCGAACGTTAATACTGTGTCGTTGTTGTTGTTGTTCGAAAATACTGTGTATTCTCGCAACAAATGTCCGATGATTTAACAAAGTCAAGTGCACAACAAAAGATTGTGAGGCGAAGTTATTTAATGCTGCCGAAGCAGAATACGGGGCGTCGGGAGCTTTCGAATTTCGCCTTTGATGCCGTTGTAATCTACGCTTTAAATAACTTGCGACGGGGAATAAAATTTTATCCAGCGTTCAGTTTCATTCCTCTGGTCGGGAGCGCGGAATGAAAAAGAATATCGTTCACCGCTGCCGCTACTACTGTGTGTGATGTTCGTGGGAATAACGTGGAATAATTTTCACGTAAAACATATTAAACAAATAAAATAGGTATCAAATATTGAATCTTTATTCTTCTATACAAACATTAACATCACAGTTGCCGTAAGGCCTGATTAGACAATATTTAGAAAGTGAATAATAATAGAAAAAACATAATCTACATATTTATCTATAGTACAATTAAAAATCGTAAAAACATCCAACTGTTTATTATGAAATGCAAATACGGACAATTTAATTTAGTGTGCGTACCTACTCCCGGCTTTAAACTTAATTGTGTGAACCTAAAAGCTACTATGAATTGTTTGTATGTGTCTTGTATAAAATCATCCAAGTAGTTTGCCTTGGTATACCGCTCATAGAATTTGATAAACACGATCGATTCCTATAACGTTAGCCGGTACTTCGTATCACACGTCAACTGTGCGACAGACATAAAAGTGCCTAAATATATACCTACAACATGTTATGATTACAAATGACTACAAAATATACCATGGCTTCGTACGCGGCTCAACTCGACCAAACGTCAGCCGTCAATTTAAAGTGAAGAGATTAACAGAAGCGGGTTACTGCACGCTGCTGGAGCTACGCGGAGAGTGTATTTAATTTAACGCGTTTCTCTTTCAACGTTATTTTGGTTGTTACTATACAAAACAAAAAGAAATATAATATTCTTTGTCGCATTTGTGGAAAAATAAAAAAAAATATATGACATACCTACTATAAAAATCTTAAAATCACGCCGGTTATCCCCGAAAAGGTATATAAGAGGAATGTAAAACACACACGTTTCACTAGTTACGTTTACGTCCCGCTATGGAATACGTGATGAATCTATTGCCAAACAATAACATGGTCGGTGATGACGATGGTGGTTTTTAATTAAAAATAAGTAACAATGACATCTATATTCCATCCCTATTTACATTACTATTAGGTACAGTACTTACATAGAACGGAAAAATCACGAACAACGTAAACAAGTCCGTATCCTTCTGTATGAGTATCAACTTTTATAGGTGGGGCATAAAAGAGCGTGGAAAACGAGAGAGAAAAAAAAAACAAGAAACAAACTTCGCAAAAGTAAAAGTCGACCATTAGGATTGGGTATGACCATAGACGGTTTATTGAAATAGTTATGGGGTCGGGGTGAGGATTATTTTTAAAAATTGCCAAAAACGAGGCTTCCCTACATTCGGCATCAGTTTAATGGTGGGCGATAACAGTAAAGTTCATAGCCCAAGTTCCGCCGTAGCCGAGAGTTGCGTGGATTACTTCAGTCCTGTACTGTGTACAGGACTACTTCTTACATATAAAAAGTGTAGAATTTTTTGTTCCACTCATATAGATTCTCACGTAACGCTGCGAGCGTAAAAACATAATGACAACAAAGCTATTGAGCGGATAACGCTCGTTCGATATTCGGAGGTCATTGACTCGGTACGTAAACAGGGAAAAACGTCACTTGCATATATTTTCGTATACGTTTACACGCGACCATAATAATATAGGGTATAGCACAGCAAAATTAGTGCGTCGTCAAACATTTATAAAAGAATTGTTATGGCCTCTAATGTATTTAAATATTACTTTGAATTATTAATAGAATAAAAGTAGAGAGAAAAAAATGATAAAATCAAAACAGGTTCTTGACGTGAATTGCTTATAAAGCTAAGTTGTATGTATCAAATTCAAAATTCAAATAGTTATAGTAAATCTATATAATATGATCAATGAATGTACACTGAAGAAACTTTTGAGAAAATAGTATTAGACATCTTCATTAACGAAATGCCCCTAAAACCGGACGCTGCTAAACTGATTTGGATGCGGTGTCCACTGCTACATTGCGTCAAGTTTCACTTAAATCAACTTCGTTTCGTAATTGTTTTATTTAATTGGTTAAAACATAAAAACGATATGTTAGTTTGAAAAATATCGTCAAACATTTATTGAAAAATATTGTTAAGTTGATAAGGTTGAAAATTTGGTTAGTCTGTCGAAAGTTAATATAAACACAAAGTTTAGAAAGTTTATAATTTCAGAAATATAATTCCAATGTAGATGGAGGTCATACACATATAGTCAAGCAAGTTGAATGATGTTCTAGTTGGAATGGACAATGGTCGGTGGGGCGTGGTCAGGCCTATACAAGGAAGATTGGAGAAAACCCAAAACATGAAATCCAAGCGAAATCAATAACATGATAAATACGTGATATGATAAGTCCACTTAGATTAGGTTGCAATTCGGTTTAAGAGGCTCAAGTATCCGGCTTTTCAATGAACAATAGGAAAACTAGAAACCGAGAAGTATGACAGCTGACATACTTTCGTAATTTCGAATCGATTAGCTTGCAACTTGTAAATATGTAACTGATATAATAATATGTTATATGATATGTTCTGTTTGATATTTTCGCGTGTCGATTGCCGGATGTTTTCGTTTCCCTTACAACCTATCTCGTCTTTGTCTTCCATGCACCCTTCATTATTATTTATATTACGATTTTGAGACTTTCAAACTTGAACGATAACTAGTCATTCGAGCTCTAAGCTTTTACTTGTTTGCGAATGTTAGATACTGTAAGTTAATATGAACTACTTCCACTTTATATAAATTTCTTGAACAGTTTCTAGGTTAAGTTCGGAATGTCACAATGTAATCAGATAGACAGATTCACAAACGGAAAACTATTTTTTATCTTTTCTCCGCTGCCACTTCTCTGGTATAAACGATTAAAAAAAACTATCTGGAAATAAAACGTATACCTACTACTTCTGTAACAGGTCTTTTTAAACAGTTACCACTAAAACAATATTTCACTATAAGAATAATTGTGAACGAACAAACCGCGTGGTTGCAACCACGACTGCTAATCGGTAGGTCCTGGATTCGATTCCCGATTCGCATACCGTAAGTTTTATTTACTTGAAACTTGTATTAGTGGTCCGGAGTTCATATTTGTGCTCGGTGTATGGCAATACGCTCATCACCGCCATTTCACAGTGGACGTAAACGTAAATAGTAAAACGTGGGAGTGTACTACATTCTTCTGCCTACCAATCCGGGAGTTACAGCCGTGATGTTACCTTTATTGTCTCTCAACTAGCGCGTCCATCACAATTTTCATAGTTGCAATGGACAGTACAATGATTGAGCGTTATTAAACACCAATGAAGTATCCATATAAAAAGTAAGAAAATACCGCGTTCTATAATTCGAATTCAATGGGTAGGTATAATATGATGGCTGCGCATAAATATGCATATAACAATTTCAAATACTCTTATCATAAGATTCCAATACCGGACGCTTGATAACGCGAACTATAGCGATAAAACAATTCACAATTGATAAAGGCTTTTTACAAAAATAACGGAATGTATAAATATTAATAAAAGAAGGCCGTGTCGAAAGTTGACACAGTTCGAATACAGCCGTGCACTCGTGATATACGAGACTTCCTTCCTGTTTCCTCATTAATTACACATTGGTTTCCCATAGAAACCACAAAATCTCTCCATTTATTATGTCGTATAAACCCCTTAGATGTAAAATAAAAATGGTCGTTCATTCTTAACAAGTAAATGAAATAAAGTGATAAATAATATTCTTTTAGTGTTATACAAGCGTATAAAATATTAATTGAATCGCTGAAAAACGTGGAAGTACATAAATTACCTGTCGTAAACGTATATCTGTTGTTGCGATACAGTTGTAAAACGACTGCTATTAGTTGTACAATATTAGGAAATCGATTATATCTTGTTTTACCACACTGATGTATATGAATACATCACATTTGAATAAACGTCATATTTTAAATCAACAATCAATTTCACAATATATCTATATTACCTATTATATCTATACTATTTAATCTTAGCTCAAATCCAAGTAACTAGAAAAAACAGGAGGATTCTTTTTACTTTTATAGCGGCACACTTACCTGATGAGGCGGTGGTTGCGATCCTGGCGGTAGGTGGGGCGGGTGCTGCGAGTCCTGGGTGGGCGAGAGGGCTCCAGGGGCGCTTTGAGCGATGCCTGGACTGGGCGCGCCCTGAGGATGCGTCGGCGGCTGGGGTGAGCCGCCTCTCTCGTAACTCTGCATGAACACAGAAAGATTAAGGATTACTTATTACATCACTACACACCCACGAGACCGGCCACTTGATGTTAATCTTGAATGAGGTAGCTTGAAAATATATCACTAACATATTCGATTATGTGTAAATAATTAAGTCCTTTTACGTTTTTTTATCAGAACATATAATATACAGGAGATTAACCAGTATTCACCACTAGAGACATCAGTATCATCGGAAATCGAAATAAAAAAAAATCGAAAACCTATAAAAATCTACAAAGTTCATTTTGCACTTTGTACCCAGCGTAAATAGCACAACTATTTTGACCATCTCCATATCAAGAAAAAAATATAAATACACCTCACACAACATGTCGGAAATTAAAATATATCTATACGTCCACAATGCGACAGTATTTCATTACATCGCAACGGGAACATTCAATTAATCAGTGCTCACAAGGCGCGAGTCCTTGGCCGTGACTGGTAATCTTGGCCCCGCCCACGACAATTATCTCTTTTTTTTATTTTCATTCTACGCCACGTTGTTATAGAACACCTGTTCATCGTAACAGACGTAAACAAACAAACGTCACACTGAATTGTCTCACGATTACAGCGGCGAAAGATTTATTGCTCGAGCGCCATGTACGCGTATTGCTCTCTTGCTAAATATAGTCCCACCGCTGCCGGTCAAGCCGTGACTGCCACCAATCGGCAATCCGTTTTAGGTATCGACGACTTCTAACTCTAGAGCCATGTGATGATTACACGAGCTAATTTCGCCATCCGATGCTTACTTTTCAAATTACTGCTTTCTTTTTTTTAATGTACCATCACGCTTGTAATCCTCTAAGAGGTAGGCAGAGCAGTGTAATACACAGCCACGTTTCACTGGTTACATTTTACATCACACTGTGAAATAGATGGTGAGCCTAACGACATACACAGGGCACATTTCCAGACTCCTAGCCACAAAAAGATAATCTATATAAGAAAAATCCAGTAGTGTTCAACGCAGGATATGAACTCAGGACCTCTCGATCAGCAGTAGAGCATGCAACCAACACTATTAACCAAGCAGTCAGCAGCTTTCTTTTTTGTGTTATAGGATTAACAAACTGTCAAATCATGTATTAATCATATTATGTATTTAATTATCGCACATACGAGATCTGAGAGGTCTGAAGATTATGGATTGGTTATTTTAACAAGTTATTTTGGTGATTTTAGTTAATTAATCTACATGTCATGACCCATGTACACATTTATAAGTGTTAAAATAATAATACCGAATTCCAGCGTAGTTCACGTCGTCAAAGACGTCACCTGTTTGATGTAATATAGTCAAGAGACGCGATAATTGCGAGTCTGCCATAGAATACAATGTTAAACTGTACACAGTGTATTGTTCTAGGTTTGATAATGTAAGATTACATATAGAATTAAAGTTCCATTCGGGAAATTTGAGCTTAAAACTTGACATATACCTTTGACTACCCGATTATGCATTAATTTAGTAAACCTTACCGTGCTTATACGACTTTACCCGTCTTGTATTATGAAGCGATAAATACCAGAAAGCCTAAAGATAAAAAGGCTGACGAAAATAAAACAATACAGTATGGAGACAACATGAATATCATGACTATTATTAGCCAAGTGTCGAAAGGTTGAAAATGAGCAATGGGTATGCAACCAAAACGTACATCGAATCCTACTAAAGATCAAACGGAGATCCAGAATAATCGAAGATTGTATTATTGTCGCTTGAATAGATTTACATAAGCTTCTCCAGGGCAACGAATAGATTCGTCCAATTTGCATAAAAGACCATACAGAGTTACAAATAAGAGGTAAAATTTTGATAATTTTTCAATAATGGACAGTTTCTTTTTCACTATCCCATATAATAACATTGATACAATAGCTTTCAAAGTTGGCATAAAAGATTTTATGTGATTAACGTACTCGTCAAATCTTATGCATGCTTAGATATTCGTATAAAAAAACAGAATCACCCAATTTAAGATACTTCAGGAAATGTGATGATCAAAGATCTTGTCGTCAGTATGTTTTATTAACTCTCATAAAAAGTATGCAAGAAACGAAAATACTATACTTAGAGGGCTACATATAAGAAAATTGTGTAGCCATTTCAACGATACTCAATATAGGTACACTACAATGCAATAGGATGGCATGGAAGTGTACTCTCCTTTTAAACTACGGCAATTCGATGACTGTCACCTTATTTGTATTTTATCAATATCTGTAGCATTTATACTACTCAATTAAGTCATTTAATTTAAAAGTTACCGGATATCACTCCCATTGTTTTCGATTCTTCACTATTTTTCCGTGTTTTTAAATAATCTTGAATGCAATTTGCATTTATTATTCATCATACGTTACAATGGTAGTCACCGAAACCCGAGTTAAACCGAGACTCGATTCTGAGACAAAACAAACAAAAACAAAAATAAAAATAGCTTGAGCACACACACCGTGTAACTTATTTTCAATCTGAAACGGGACCTAAATAACAAACTATACCGGCGTTCGTGAATACAAACTGAAATTTTATTCCAATAAAACTGGCGGAATTCTCTCTCGCATTGTTTATCAGCTTACATACCCCGACTTTATTTCGCAGCGAACGGGTCTAGCCGAATTTATTCGTAACAACGAAAGCTTTTAATGTTGAAAATACGTACACTGGCATAGAATTGTTAATCAACTTATTACAGGACAAGCAGAAGTTGTCGTCTCCGAACAAAAGGCTATATAATTTTCGTAAAGTCTATTATTACTCTTTTAATGTATGTAGTTGTTCTTGTGGGCCTCAACAATTATAATTTTCTGACATGAATATCGTTAACTACGTGATAGGGTTGGTAAAGAATATGTGTTTAAAACTTTCTAAAAAAAAAGGTAAGTGAACGTGTTAGTACCTAAAAACGAATTAAATATTTTAAGGCTAATTTATAAATATAATTTTATAATGATAATCCTTGAAAGGAACCATTACATATGTGACATGGTACATACAAAGGCTGCAACGATTTAATCCAAATCGCACACCAGTGACAAGATGCATATGATCACAAAAAGACGCAGAATATCCTCGGTAGAGCGTTCTCTTTACAAACGTAACGGGCCCATTGCTTTGTTTCACAGTTCGTGCGAGCAAGCGTCAACACACGCACCAATTTCACCGTTATTGTGTTGCACAAACTTACGCGCACACACACACACATACATAAATACATACGCACACATACATACATACATAAATACGCGCATATACACGCACACACACACACACACAAACAATAGTCGCGGGATAAAACAATCGGGCCCGTGCAAAGAGGGCGGCGGCCATGGACGGCCTTGACCGTGCATCCATTATGCACACCCGTTTACTTGCGAATAAGTGCACCGGAACGCATCTATGCCTAGCCAGCCGATATATAAATAGCAGAAAGTGCACGCCGCGATGTGCCAC
>DWEJ01002189.1:0-11818 GCA_018245835.1 Mysoria sejanus stolli | reverse complement strand
AAACTTTTCATTGGCCATTTCCTACCTACTCTTCTTTTGTATCCTATCATTTATGTATTTAGCTGTAAGTTTCCCTACAATTTAAATAAATAAAAAAAATAAATAAATAAATAAATAAAAATGTATATATGAATAAAATAATACGTAACAAAAACGTAACTTCACGCCTGTAATCCCCGAAGAGGTAGGCAGAAGAATGCAGAACACTCCCATGTTTCACCGATTACGTCTACGTCCCTCTATGGAATAGTGCATGAAAGGAGCCTCCACGAGCGGCGACTGTGTCCAATTAGTTACACACACTGCCCGGCGCACTCTGGACATTGCGACTAATCCTTTCACCACGATGGTTGATCGCACGTGATCAGCTGTCGACTTGACGAAGAAGAAGACTATGGAGTAGGTGGTGAGCTTATTGCCATGCATCGGGCTCCGGGCATATCCAGACTCCGAACCACAACTAGAATTTTAATTTAGATTTTCTAGAAAATTTCTAAATTAGAAAAATTATTTTGTAATTTTCGACCCGGGACCTTCCGATCGGCTGTCGCACTTGCAACCAACACGACCAACGAGGCAGTCAAAGTAAAATAATATTTCTCGATTGTGAATAGTTTGTATCTATTATAATGTTCTTCACGCATATTTACATTAGAAAAACTTTTTATATTAGTTTGAACTACAGACAGTAACATAAAATATGTGTGTGGTAAAATAGACAAAGTCCACGGCCATGCTGCATAATTTAAAAATATTGACTGACAAATGAATGACACTGACATTATGACTTGTTACAAACTTACAACAATTGAATTACAGTTTGATCAAGTTTGATGGAAGAATAGAAAACTATAAGTTGTAAGTATAGTTTCATTAGTAATTTAAAACGTGTAAACGTAAAACAGCTAAAGATTTGCTTTGTTACTTTGCTGTAGCTGTTGATAAACGTACCTAAATATTAAATTTAATTGTTCAATGAAATAATTTTATTATTATATCTGAAATTCGTATGGTGCAGTTTTTTATATGCAAAAACAGGTTTCCTTTAATTGTGTTCAAGGGGTAGCCGAATGTCAAATCAATTTTATAATTAGAGTTTAACGAAGAAACCTAATGGTTAAAGAAGAAAGTTCTGTGTTGGCATAATTTCTCTCGCTTTGGTGAAAATTCACTGACATGTTCTGATATTACAAGTTAACGACACACACAAGATACATATAAATTAAAAATACATATAAATACATATAAATGTTATCTGTACGAGTTTAATTTTTTTACAACCGCTATAACATTTTGTAGTTAATAAATTCCTGACAGAGTAAAAAAAGTGATCGTAGCTAAATCAAAAATTGCTATTACAATACAATAAAATGTATATTTGTAAACTTATTAGATGTGTAGTACTCTATGGGACCTGCATGTAGTGCAGTAAGGGACCTAGCATGATACAATAATAATAATTTGTATATGTTTGGCATGTAAGCATATTATGTTAATTGTTTGTTCGCCTGTTGTACTGTTTATTCTGAATTTTAAAAAGTTATGTAATTTGTGAATTGAAGTAATCATAATTTAACATAATATTAAAAATAATATATATAATTTCTGTCACTGAAAGCTACAAATAACTAAATCCTGCATCTTGTTCACTATCAATATTTAATGACTTGTTAATTTAATCTGATAATGAGTCCTGCAATACAAAACATAGACATTATGACTTAATAATTTAATAAAAACAAATCACACCTATAATCCCCAAAGAGGTAGGCAGAGGAATGTAGTACATTCCCACATTTCATGTACTCTTCTATAAGTTTTTCCTCTATGTTACTAATTGACAACAAACTATTGACTACCTGTCCTTCTAGTGGTTACAAGCATAACTGCTGATCGAGAGATACTTTGTTTAAATATCAGGTTGAGTATTGGGTTTTTTTCTATCTTGAAATTTCTGGTAGTGTCTCAGATCTGGATTTCTACCCGATGTATGGCCCAGTGTATGACAATAGGGTGATGAAACATGGGTGTATATAACACATCTCTGCCTACCTGTTTGCGTATTTCAACCATGTCATTATATTATAGGTTAACTATACATTTACAGAGCTATTTGTATTAAGCTCCAACACATAGGTAGGATCTATCAATATAACCATCTTTTTGTATTTACATATTGTTATGCTAATAAATGAATCATGACACACACTAGTATCTATAACTAATCATCGTAACCTATATATAGGCTTGAAAAAATTTCTGTCACTATTCAGTTCCCATCTTTGGTGCAAGATGTTAGTGAGACGCATAACAAGACCACTATGGAACTCTGTACGAATGGAGAGAAGGTTCCTGGCATCGGAGCCGGCGAAACCACAAGCAGAATCATCTGATGGAATTGACCCAACACAGGTATATTGTTAATTTCATATTTGGATAATTATTTTAATGTCATTCACAAATTCAATTCATTATTCTAGTTATGTTTGGAAACATCTGTTTTTGTTTGTTTATTACAATATTGTAACATTGAATTGTGATATATTTGTCTAGTCTTTATTGCCTTTTTATATTGATTATTGTATATTTTGTTTACCTTGAAATTTTAAAATTTCATTTCATTTCCTTTTAATAGATCACAATGATAGCTTTATAAACAAATTGTATGAATATAATCATACCTAGTTTCACAAATTATAATGATTTTACTATAATTATAACTTATATAATGAATGTCATGATTTAATTGTATATTATGAGCATTATTTCAGGCTGAAGCTCTTGACAAGGATATTTGCCTGTTAGTGGACGAGAAAGATAATTTCCTAGGCACAGCCACAAAAAGAGACTGCCACAAGGTGGCGGCCGATGGCAGTGTGCTACTTCACAGGGCATTCAGCTTGTTTCTATTCAACAAACGAGGAGACATATTCCTACAGAGACGAGCCAGTCAAAAAGTAAGTATTCTACATTAGGAATGACATTCGCAAATAATAATGTCTAGTATAAGCCAAATTCAGGATGCTATACTGCTCTTTAGTGGAGGTACATGTACAACTGTGCGTTAAAAAAGGCTGATTATATTCATACCATATATCAATACTCTATTACACTGTAAATAAAATTTTTTGTGTATATTTCTTTAGAAAGAGTTCGGATTTCTATTGTTAATGATTACATAGTGTATAAATCACTCATTAGTGGATTTATGAATGGTACTATTCAGGAAGGATAGATGTTTGTGATTTTATTTATACTAAATAGGCTAGATTTTGGCCACATTCTTGCCTGATGGAAAGCAATGATGTGGCCTATAGCGTAGCAAGTTTCCCTCCCAAATGCTTCTTTACATGAAATTTCAACAGACCCAGGTTGTAATAACCTTATTAACAGGTATTTAAATAAGCTTGTGTGAATAACCTGTAATGAACTTTTCTATGCAACAGAGCAGTGATTATTTTCTTATTGCATTTTTAACTAGATTACATCAAGCCTGTGTGTGTGTAGTTTGTTATTGGACACTGTGTCTCATAATGAGCATTGCTTCAGGTAACTTACCCAGATTACTACACAAACGCCTGCTGCAGCCATCCTCTGTACATAGACGACAAACCCGAGGATATTATCACAGCAGCCAGGCGCAGGCTCAACCACGAGCTAGGGATACCTCTGGGAGAGGTGAGTTTTGTTTGTAATTAAGTTTTTATTCATTTCACATATACCATAATATTTTCTTTATAATTTTTTTCTGTTCTGGGATGATTGGTGGATTGAGTATTTATTAAGTTTGATGTATGTTATTCTTACTTGATATATTTCATTTAATTTTATTTTGTATCTCCTCATTAATTTTATAAGGTTAAGGGCTAAAAAGATGAATAAATATTGTGTATTATTTAAAGAAACTATATACTGCTTATTTCATGTAATTATAATATACATATATGCTTACATTCCATTGTTAGAATACAGCTCTCCTCACATAATCCATAGTATGCCTCCATAGTCTGCCACACTGACCCTATTGCTAGTTGGCAGACTTAACACACTTTAGAGGACAATTTTTTTTAGATGTACAGGTTTCCTGACCATGTTCTCCTTCATTGATACAGCACTAATACTTAACAAACATTTAATAATATTAGTGTAAAAAACTGTATTTATGGACAATTATTTATATATTGATATGGTTTGGTTCCACTTTTCTTATCTACACGGCCAATGAGTGCATTATACTGTGGTTCGTAACTATCCTCTCATAGATAGTTGCCAATAGAATGATTGTACCTAGATGTACCCAAGCACCCCACGCTTTTAACTCGGAATTGAATTATTCTGTTAATGACTTAAATTTATTATAGTTTTATTTTGAGGTGATTCAATTATTTTCTAATTTTTAGTTTGATTAGCAAGAAAAGTGTGTTTTTTTAGTTTTCTTAAACTATCATTTACTTTTTTATGTAAAATATGTATTTACCAACACTGATATAAAGAAAAACTCAATAGAGATTCAATTATTAATAGTTTTATCACTTTGTGTCACATTCTGTATATGATAAGACAACTCAGGTGTAAACACTGCCACCTGGTGATAAGGAATAATGAACTTATCATTAACCTAATTGAAGGCGATTTTTGTTTACGGCTATTGTTCAACACTAGTTCAGATTAAATACCAAATGAAGCAAAGAAGATGAACATGACCCCAGTAAATCATTCCCACAGATGGATCCGGAACTGTTCACGTACCTGACCCGCATCCACTATCACGACCCGGGTGATGGGGTCTGGGGCGAGCACGAGATAGACTATGTGCTGTTCTTCCAGAGCGACGTCAAGGTCAAACCCAACTCGGACGAGATATCCGAGTACTGCTTCGTGCCAAAGAACGAGTTCAACGCGTGAGTACATCATCCTGTCCCAGTTTAATACTGGTTATGGACAGACAATAAAGGGCGTTTTGCCCACGCCCACTCATTCAGGTATTGGGAACGCAGAGCACAACTTTTACACAACAGATGCACCAAATAAAGTTGTGCATTTTGAATCATTTGGGAAAACAGGTCGCTATAAATTTACTCGGCTATGGTTTTTTCTCGGCTTCCTTTCTAAAAGCCCGCCAAAAAGACTGGTTTGCGGTTTTTAAATATGACGTTCACGGTGACGAAGGCACCAAGGTGGTGTGGAACAAGAAAAACACGGACAAGATGTTAATCGCTTCACGGAATCAGTTCAAAAGGTAAGTACTGGTTTTCTTACAGTTGATGGTTCATTGATATTACGTCATTTTCAGTGCACATCTTAGATGGATCTTTCAAAATTTCAAATCGTTTTTAATATCCTATAGAACGTAACTGTAACATCACGAATATTTAGGCAGAGTACTCTTAGAGCCTACCTCTTCCGGGATTGCAGACGGGATTCAAGTAGATTAGTACACTCCAACGTTTCACTATTTACGTTCACGTACCTCTACGGAATATTCATCGTCATCATCATCAGCCTATCCTGATCCACTGCTGGACCTAGTTCTCCCCCGTATTATGTTTTGAACAAAAACATACTTTCATTCAATCCAGTGTAAACCATTTGTAAAATTATTGGTCCAGGATATACACTGAACGTGACAACATGTAAACAATTATTTATAACTTAACGTTTTTAACAGTGTACAGTGTAGCAGTTACACAACGTCTATTACTAAACATTGTTTGTTTAAACGCTAAATCAAAAAAGTGGCTATAATTATACGACCGTATGACTTCACTTCAGTATTATGTTTGTAAGTACTAAAAGAGTAATATAAATGAAATGATAAAATATTTAACATAATGGAAAATTATTGCATAGGTAATATTACGTCTTAACGCTTCGGCGAACGCGTTAAGCAGCCGCTGTGTATTATTCGAAGTTTCTAGACAAGTTCGAAATTCGAAATTTACTAGACTCTTCGACATTTGAAATTTATGGTTGACGTTTGTTTTTTACACATGCCCTATACATACATGCCAGTCCGTTTTCATAAAAATTAAAGACATAAATGGTTATTTCATCTTAGTACGAAGACAGGGTCAGCACTGGGTCATTAACACACTGGTGAAAGTACGTTTTCATTGCTGCTTCGGAAAGCACGCGTTTAATTATGGTGTGGATTATATTCATAATATCATAATGTAAAATGTAATTAATCTATTCCATAGTTCAATTGAGTGATTGAATGACAGTAGATTAACCAAATATATATATACGCAGTGTCAGTGGTAAAAATATATATCCGGTTACATTTTTAGATAAAATCGAAGATATCTTAAACGAAGGTCTAATCAAAAGTTCCTTCAATAGTTAAGCATGCCTGACAACAATAATGAATAAATGAAGGAGACGATAAAAGATTTTAAAGTACATATTTAAATTTAATTTGTATATCTCACTTTTAATTTATTTTAGATACGTTTCCACCCTCGAAGGGCCGTTGACGCCGTGGTTTGATATTATTCGTCGCAACAAACTGAAACTTTGGTGGGACAACTTGCATCGCCTGAATACAATCGCTGACCACCACAATATACCGAAGTACTTCATCGAGAAGCGACATCTGTGATGTTATTAACCAACTATAAATACTACATGTAAAGCTTCTCTTCCACAAACGGGTTTTTTTTGCTACGGTCCTGGTACACTTGGTTCGGATATTCTATTGTTATTGTGATTGTCTTATATCAAACATGGATTTCATAAGAATATGTGTTTTATTTGGGTCCCCATAATATTTAATTAGCCCCTTCAATTTAAATACATGGCAATTTTTAAATTTTCGATAAGGTGGGTGTAATTAGCCAATTTTCTTTTCGTATCGACGGTCCCTACGTACAAAACGACATGTCAAAAACCGAGAATTACAGAAGAGCGTAATGTATATTCAAAACCTTACTGTACTTAAACACTTACACTCTTTTGTAAACCTCGGTTTTTGACTTGTCATTTTGTACGTAGGGACCGTCGATATGTATATTGACTATCAAAAAATTTACTTTACTGATAGCCAACTCGTATGATATTAATAAAGAATAGTTTGAGTTTTTATATAACACATGTTTGAGGAGTAAATCTTGTGAATTAGGACAGTCGCGGCGAGACTGCGGGACAAGGGCCGTCTAATTGGAGCAACTCGAGTTACGGTTAGTTACAGCAACACCCCCTGCGCCCGCACTTCGCCCCTCGGTGACCGACATCGCGACATTATTAGCCAAGCGCTTGTTTGCGTTCACGCCACGAACACGCTGAGCGAGGTACCATCACCACTGCCCCTTACGATACTATATACTATATACAATACTTTCCAGAGAGTTCCAGAGGTAATCGACATCCACGTGGACATGTTCACTGATTTTCAAACTACACGCTCGCTTGCTGCGAGATAGCTTCTTTCTTCCAGTATCATAATAAATATTTTTAACATCAATTTCCAAAATTTTTACTTATAGTTTCTTTAGCTGTTTACAATAGCACTGATTATGCTTTCATTACATTCATTCTTGTCATTATAATATACTGAATGTACACTGATTTTACTTTTTTATTTTATTATCATATATATTAACATACATATTAGAGTAGATATGCAAATCATCACATTGTTTGAATCGTACCTAATTTGGACCAGATATAATATTCAATTCATTAGGATTCAGCGCTGAAAGTTTCCCTTCGTTATCCAAGTCCTTCCGACTTATGAATTACAATTGAACATGACGAGGGCAGACTGAACGTCGCTTGAAAAGTTCTAATGAGACCATATGTATCATTGCTATCACTTGATGTATGGCAGGAGGGTATTCCCAGATATTGAAATGCTTGTTTATAATGTCATATAAATACAGATAATTTTTATGGGTGATTTTTATTAATTCTAAAATGACACAGAGTCTAAAATGTGCCCGGTGTATGGCGATAGGCTAGTCCATAGTCACCATTCCATAGTCAGATGTAAACGTAACTGGTGAAAAGTGGGAGTGACGTAAATTCCTCTGCTTACCTCTTTGGAGACTACAAGCGTCATATTCCGTTTTTTTTTAATAAAGAAAAAATAAACAAACACACGGTATTTATTCGGTCCTGCACAGATTGTAGAGTGATATAAATTACAAAGCATTTTAATTGCCGAAGTGTAAATAATTGTTAGTCATTAAACCGTATCTCCAAGAAACTGCATTAGAATACTATTGAATTGAGTTCTTTTCAAGCTTCCCCTAGTAATAATAACAGATTCATGCACAACACAACCCGTCACTATCGGACGCAAATAAATTAATGAGTTGCGTCTTACATCAATATACTCGTATGTATTTATTACACAGATCATCACATTTTTAATGAATGTATGTAGTCTTGCTGTTCGTGTTAAAAAGACGCTTTAATAAAATATAGACGTGATACTTTGCAAGATATTTAAGACACAACACGTATAACATAAATGCTCAAAAATTAGAAGAAAAGCGGGCATTACGTTATGTTTATATCACTGAAATGGAAAAAAATATATTCCTTTCTTTACACAAATACTTTCAACAACACGGAAGACAGTCAATTAGAAAGTCTTTGTCGTGACAAAAGCATCCTTCCAAGCGTTATCCCTACTTTTCAATCGGAAAGAAAAATCAGACAGGACTTCAAAGATTAATCTAAGGACCGTTGCCTTACTTCCGTTCCAGACAAAGCTAATACGCTAATGAATAAATAAGTTTTTGTGAAAGGCGGAAGTTGAGCGGTATAGGTACCGCGGGAACGGAAGCCCGCGCAGAACACTCCGGAAGCTCTTTCAGTTCATTCACGAACCATTTGTGCGACCAAATTGTTGTTTTTAAACCTTTGCTATAACAATTAAATAACTGTCAAGTTAAATACCCACAATAATAGGATATAACGGAATATTATTTATTCCTAATGTGTAGGTACTTACACAGCGTAAAGTAACAGCTATATAACGCGTCCTGCTCAGCATTGTGCTAGTTGCTAAAGGGTAACCACATCTGGTCTTCCGCAGAGCCAGGAGGAGACGTCAGAGCAAACAAGAGACAGCAGCGTCACATAACATTAATGATTAAACGAAAATAACATCGATATTAAGCCAACTATCATACGTAAGTGCTTTAGAATTCGGCTTAAAAGTGAGTTAGCAGAGGATCCATGATATTGTTTAAAGTAGTGCATCAATTGTAAAATTACAATTGACTGGTGAACGAAGCATAAGTATACCATATACGGCGACTACACCCATAACATAACATCACGCCCGTATTCCTCCGAAAGGATAGGCAGAGGAGTATAGTACTCGAACTTTTCACAGAGAAAATTACAGATATCAATTACACTCATGTTTTATTTTCGATGAAGCCCCCCGCTGCCGTTGCTAGTTCAGTCACTGTAGTCGCCAAGTAATAGTTTCAGAGCCAAAATGGAATCCATACCAGTCGATCCTGCTTTATCCCCCTGGGTTCAAGTTTTTGCAATGCATAATATAACGAATTAATGAGCTTCGAGCTGCTTTGAACCTCTATTGTATATTCAACTACTTTCAGCTACTTGTGGTTCCATTAGGAGATAGATACGTTAAGCCTATGCATTAATAAACCTAATTATCGCGTCCTTGTATTTATGATTTTCAAGTTGTACGTTTGTTTTAGTGTCAATATTTATTGATTTTAAATATGAATTGTCTTCATTTTTGCTTTGGTTTATATTTTTGTACAATGATAGTCTTATGTGTAATTTACCGTGTACACCAATATTGCTGTCATCAAACAATCTTAAAGTAGGAAAACCTAATAAATATGACGTTTCCCTCAAATAAGTCCATTTTAATTTATCTTTTCACCGTCCATCAAAACAAATGAGTCCGGAAATGTAAAAAGTTTTGAAGCAAATTGCCTCAGTTCTCGGTCGTCGGTCCTCTGCCTGTGGAGAGTGATCGCGTAAGTTCGACGCCATTCATCACGAGGATTTAGCTGAACGGAGCCAGTGGCTCGCGACAAACGAATGTTCTTTCTACAAATTAGGTTTCGAGAGAAATTCTCGAAACTATTAATCGCTACATTTCTTCGTCTTTATGCCACAAAGGTCATGACATAACCCTCAAAACTTTGCGTCATTTGAAGGGTTATTATTGTGGACCAGATTACTTTGTTCAATTACGTTCACTGCTGGATATAAGTCTCTTTAAGCAGAACATAGAGGGATTTTGTCCAGAATTAACACGCTGGACGTGGTCACGGCAAACTTTGCTAAAATTTATTCAGTAGATTTACAAAGTTATTTATGGGTAAAATTCTAGCAAGCAACCTATTTTGTGTATTTTATGTAATTATTCAACTAATCGATATAATTACAAGGCTGTTACTGAATAAAGCAACTTGGACATTATGTAATAATAGCAACGCAATTACAGTTTCTTAACGTAACATCCGAAGGGCAAGGCAGAGAAGATACTTCCACGTTGCACCACTTACGTTTATGTCTCACTATGCAACTGGTGCTGAGTGTATTGTCATACACCCAACACATATCCAGATTCCGAGCCACTACTAGAATATCTAAATTAGAAAAATCCAATAGTAGCCAAGTTTAAACCCAAGACCTCTCGATTGCCGGTCGCGCTTGCGATCAACCAACGAAGCACTCAAACATTTAATTTTCATGATGCATTTGAAACTCAAAGTACTTAAAAATTCGCCGCAGTGTTCTCAGAAATCTTTCGCGTTAATATCTGTACCGTCGTGTTTTCTCAGAAATGTCTCGCATTGCTCTATTTGCTTTAGTTTCATCAACCTATATGGATACATTTCAGTAATATAACTGAGCGGATTGGCCTCATGAGCGGTTGTCGGAGACTGATTGCATAACTTCGAAGTCATCTATTATTCTGATAGCAGACGACTTGCTACATACGAAATGTGACAAGCAAAGTGGACGTCATAAGTAAGGATGTAGTTTCATTGGTACAGATTAACGGGGGGCAGATTTGTGATTGTCCATCTCGGAGCGGAGTAACAACACGTTCCTCGACCTCGTACCGGGATACAGCGTGTCGTAAAACTCGGCTAAACCCGCCGCTGACAGATCGCGGTATGGCGCGGTATGGCGTGGACTTGGCTCAGTTACATGCCCTCGCCGCCTAGAGACAGGAGCGTAGGTGTGAGAAACTGTGATCTGCAATCTCCAAAACCCATCACCAGTGTAAGGATTACGGGCAATAACCCCTCAAGAGAGGTCTATATCCAGCAATGGACTTAACTGGGCTGATAATGTGTGTGAAGCTCTACACGATAAGATTGTTCAACGGTCGTAAGATAAAAGGAATGTGAGCACTCCCAAAAGTACCCATACATTAAAAGTCATACTACTACTTGTTATTTATATCACGCCTATAAACCCCGATGAGGAAGGCAAATGAGTTTTGTACACTCCTACGTTACACCACTTACATTTACAGCCCACAATGCAATAGGTGGTGAGTCTCTTTACGTCGCGATTTCTTCCAGACTACTTCGATGCATAGCAAATAAACTATTCAACATATAAGAGGGGTCATGAACACGATTGGGTGTGAAGACTTAGGCGTGATTCATGATCATTTCAATAAAGGAGAATAGAATATTCTTGTGTTCTGATGAACTATTTGAAATAATATTTTTTTGACTGCCTCGTTGGTCGTGTGAAAATTTTCTAGAAAAAATTCTAGATAATCTAAAATTAAATTAAATGCTAGTAGTGGTTCGGAGTCTGGATATGTGCCCGATAGATGGCGATAGGCTCACCACCT
>DWEJ01002188.1:0-11820 GCA_018245835.1 Mysoria sejanus stolli | reverse complement strand
GTGTGTGTGTGTGTGTGTGTGTGTGTGTGTGTGTGTGTGTGTGTGTGTGGGCGCGCGCGCGCGTGTGTGTACGCGCGTGTGTGTGTGCATGTGTGTGTGTGTGTGTGTGCGTGTGTGCGTGCGTGTGCGTGCGTGCGTGTGTGTGTGTGCGTGTGTGTACGCGCGTGTGTGTGTGTGCGTGTGTGTACGCGCGTGTGTGTATGCGGGCGTGTGTGTGTGTGTGTATGAGTGTGTAGAAAGAGATAGAGTAATGGTCTCACCGTAAGAGTCCACGTCCATGGTGGCGCCGTGGCCGAGCAACATGCGCAGTATGTGCAACGAGCCGCTCTCGGCGCAGTCGTGCAGCGCCGTGTTGCCCTTCACGCTCTTCCGGTTCACGTCCGCGTTGAGCGACAGCAGGTACTTCGCTATCTTGATGTGGCCCTTGTAGCACGCGATCATCAGGCACGTGTGGCCGTGTCTGTTCGCTATTTCTATGTCTGCAAATATTAATATCATCATCATCATCATTATCAACAGCATATCTAAGTGCATAGCTGGACATAGGCCTCCCCTGAGAGGTTTTTACCCATAATCCTCACTGGCATAACTGGGTTGGAGACGACTGGAGCAGGGCGATCTATAAAATTGATAATTCGTTTAAATTATTCAATAGACATTTTTATTCAGCCCATATATAATATTGACCTAACATATTTATTTCACTATGTTCATTGCAATGCGGATGAATAACATTGACAATAACAAACATGTAGCTACATTCTACATGTTGCTATTAAAGTTTATTAACTATTATAATTATAATGATGTCGTTACATAACGAAGAGTGATTAGTTTATTTTTGAAACTGAAATAACACCGATTGTTCTGGTGAATCACGACTATACTTCAGGTAAATGACATCTCGTAGCGAGTCGCGGTAATTGTACGGTATCTATGTTGTCATAGGTCAATCAACCTCTGTCACGAGAGCGTTGGCCATTACAAATGACGAGTTCAAACATCATCAATCCGTTTATTGTTCTAGAGAGTTCGAGAATTAAGGCCACAGTCTGCCCCTCCGGCCAAGTGCCGCTTGACAGACTGACGTGCTTACTCATCAATGTAACATAATTATGATTATATTCCAGTTTTCTAGATTCCTGTAATCTAGTCGATTTTAAAGGTACCGTCACCCACCTGCGCCGTTCTCGACGAGGAATTTAACGATATCGTAGTGGCCGTCGAAGCAGGCGGCTCGCAGCGGCGTGCTGTGCGTCCGCGTGGTCGAGTTGACATTCGCGCCCGCGCGAACCAATAGCCTGACCAGCGGCAGGTGGCCGGCCGCCGCCGCACACCACAGTGGCGGCGCACCCTCTATAATCTCGCCGTCGAATGTCACTGTTGATAAACTACGACTATGAGATCATAACAAACTACTGTTTGCCTCAGACATGATTGCATTACAACCCACAACATAGTAACTACCACTGGAACCTCCGCAAGCTCCTCAAATTAAGAACATGAAAAAAGTTTACAATACAAGTTACAATTCGTTCCCCGTACGGCAAAAAAAAATTAATTTTCTCATTATATATTTTTTTAATGAAAAGCCTTTGTTTTCATTATGTTCGCTCCGAGTATAGTCGCACGGGGGTCAAGGACCGTGCAGTGTCCATCAGAAAGAGAATTTTAGGTTTGTAGGTCAAAAGGAACTCGCGTCCTATTGTTCGCGTGGTACATAAAGGTTGCTAAGTATAAAGTGTTCCTTTGTATTTGTATAAGCGACATTGTCTTTGCCGACATGAGTTGAGTCACTATACTGTCGAAAAAAATATGCAGCGTCGGGTACCGTGTACATCCCAAAACCTTCCTATTAATACTGGACTTAGAAACGCATTTTTCAGTGTGCATGTGATTTCGTTTATATTATAATTATCTTATCGACACGACTGAGAACATTAATTTCATTAGTCATTAAACACACGTATAATCCTTTTCATCACATAAATTAATATTATTAATAATGTACAAGTGAAATGACCGTTAATACAGACACAGGCAGGCAGGCACGCACGCACGCACGCACGCACGCACGCACGCACACACACATACACAAACAAACCCATACATATGTTCAAGCAGCTGTTGCGTTTCACGTGGGTTGCAAGGTGCTTTGTGCGTAATGATTTAGTGTTGTTAGTGTGTCCTCGGAGGCAGCTTTGGTAATATTATCGTGGCCATACAGTATATGGCCATACTGTTTGCGACGTGTGTGTTGTTTGTTAGAGGACGAATGACGAATATAGCTTTGAAGGGATACTACATACATCGATATCGACCCTACTACCGTTCGATTGCTGAAACATGGGTCTCCTTTCCATGACTACATACACATTGAACTGACTTGTTAGCAGCATTGTCGCTTCAAAAATTTATCGAGAACCATATTCCATCTTTTGCCTTTTTTACACGTCATGTGTAACGTAAATAACGTGCTACAGCACAATATAATTATGTTTCTTTTCGTAACTGGATTTTCGTATGTTATTTATTAACTGTCTAGTTAATCGAGTGGATGCGAGTGGGACTGCTGACTAAGAGGTCCTGAGTTTTATTCCCTGATCGGGTACTATTATTGTATTTTTTTAATTCAGATTTTATAGTAGCAATATATAACAGGAGCTCGGCATATGGATTTGTGCCCAGTGTATGGCACTAGACCAGCATCCTCTATTTCATAGTGGGACGTATGGAAGTGTACTACTACACTTCTCTGCGTACCATTTCAGTGGTTACAGGCGTGATATCACGATTTTCATAAACAGCTTCTCAGATAACACTCTAACGTCTTCATACAAGTTATTAAAGTCATTTTAATTACCTATAATAATATATATTGTTTACAGCAACAACATGCTAGACGAAAATAATAAAATAAGGGGTCTTACCTGAGCCCGGCTGCTCTATATCCGCCTTGCACCGCTCGATAAGGTACTCGGCCACGTCGTAGTGGCCGTTCCTGCACGCGATCACCAGCGGCGTCGCGCCGCTCACCTTCGCACCCACCAACATGTTCAGCTCGTCCGCGGAGCGCCAACTGTGTAGGTACACCTGATGACAATAAAACGACTCCATTGATTTTTCTTATTCATATTTCAAGCGCGTATTTCGTACGAATCGGTCTGTCCGTTTATTGTTTAATGTTGCTGACGGCCAGTTTGGAATCGTCTTTTTAGACGGTTTAATTATCAGTATAAAGCATTTATTCAGAAATATACAGATAGGTATATGTTACATATTATGTTAAGCTGTTTGATTACCTTGGCTTAGGAATCTCCGCGTCAGACTCTGATACTTGGAATTAGGAAATTGGATTAATTTTATCAAAATATAATTATTATATTATTATTGTAAGCTTGTATCGTAAGGAGGAAACTAAACGCGGCTTAGCGTAACGAGCGCGCGTCTGTTGCAACAGAGCTACGATGTACTAAGGCGATCGAATTGGTAACGAATGGTTCAAAAATGATACACATATTTGAACTATATTTCATTATCGCCATCATCATTTTCAATGTTGCTGCTGCTAAATTATAATTACAAGAACCTACTTTTAATTTATAAGTATAATTATAAGAGCATCATCATTCAATGCTTATATCAATCAATAGATCCAAACACATCGTGAAAGGGAAAATAAACTCGATAATCTTATTCACACATGTCTCTGGCAAGGTGTTAAACGGCATGCATCAGTCTAACATATTATGTTCAATTAAATATCGCAGTACAACAACGAGATAATTCCGACCGGAAAAGTGTTACGTCGCAGCCAGCCGTTACGAGTGTTACGCGATGGGTCCACGAACTCGGCGAATTTAAAATTGAATGTGGGTTAAAAAAACTAATTACATAACAACATTGCACGATGAAGATACTGAATTTTGTCCAATTTACCACTTTTGCTAATGTTGATGAAGTAAAATTTAACTAGGCTCGTCGTTCAGAAACTCGATGCCAGGATCAATCTGAAACTTACCTTCCGTATAAATCGCAGTAGGACTAAAACTGGTAAATTTGCTCCACTACATAGACTTCAAAGCGCATACAACGATCTTTCCGTTCTTTACAATATTGATGTATTTAAAGACACCATTAAATATTGGAAACGCCTAATGCTGCCACCATGCTCCTCAGAATGTACTCCACAATAATAGTCTAATACTTACTGATCTCGTGGTTCTGTGACTTGATTTGTTATTTTTGTTTCGATGTCCAATTTCATAATTTTGACGTGATATCTGTCAATTACTTTCGTGATCCTTGAATGATACTTGAATTGTTGGCCTATTGTATATTAACCTGTTTTCTCTTGTGGTTGTTTTTAAATTATGTATTAATCCACTACAGCTTTGTCTACTTTACAATTATCACGACTGTGTGTGTATGTTCATACTTTGAATGCTGATTCACACCTGCTATTGGCGAGTAGGTTAGAACATTAACTATTTTGTATTAATTTAATTTTAATTGATAAGCCTATAAGCTGTTGGTGTGCCATTTAAATAAATAAATTTATAAGAGAGCACTGAGAAATACATTATACAAGTTTCATTATAAACATATCAATTTAGAGATATTTGGCACTCAGTGCTCTCTGCCTACCCCGTGAGGGACCCGGCATGAAGATATGTATGTATGTATGTATGTACATACCAATTTAAATATAATATAATCTTACGTAGCCACTGTAAAAAAATTATGGAATATAGAATAATCTTGTAATATTATTTCAAACGGACATTATTGTATACACTGATATATTTATAGAAATAACTAAAATTCATTCTTATATTACGGTTTTACGTTATTAAAATGATAAAAGTCCTAATAATGTAAAAAATGGTAAGATATTTTTTCGGTTGTATTCTGGAATTTTCTCACTGCTAATGAACGTGACGCAACAGAGATAAATTTTGGACATATTTTGATATACTGGGAAGTGTGTCGAGGCGACACGAGAATACGTTAGTTTATAATACAATCTATGTTGGTGTTGTCTCTGCCAGTGATACTAGAAGAGACAATATCAACGTTGTTATACATACACGACAAAGCAAACGCTCAAATAGCAGGAATATTCAAATATAGAACTCGTCGCATAGCAGTATTGGAACTAAGAGTCGGTGGACTAAAACTGTACCCAAAATAGGTTTCAGCGTATCAAACCGTGTTACCTAAAGTTATGAGTATGTAATTAGTACTTCAGCTATGACACGATGGCATACCGGAAGTGATTTGTCAAGTTGAGCAACGTCGGCCGCGGTCGGCTTTTTAATCGGTGACCATTAGCAGATTTTCATGAGCGGCAGTTTGAAAATGAACCTTTTAGAACTTAAGCAATCAGACCCAGTTGTTATCTTTGTTAACTACCTCGTTAAAAATTACATTATGCTCTGCGGGCGAATGAAATACGTATGACGGATGGTCCATCATTTTTTTACATCCACTTTATTATTTGAAGAGATTATTAGAAGACAGTAGAGATACGGGCATGTAAATCATACTGACCTGCGCTAGAGGAGGAAATTTGGAATCGAACATGAACAAAACTGAAGGAACAATATTGTTAGGATTGATTTCATTTGATATTAAGGCTCATTAGGAAGTGTACTCAGGAGTTTAGTTCATGTAATACATTTTAATGGATTATTGTAATATGTCCTGTCCATTGTACACTAGTCACAGGCAATTACTGTATAGAACTAAAATACGTAACTTTACGCCTGTAATCCCCGAAAAGGTAGGCATAGGAATGCAAAACATTCCCACATTTGACCGGTTACGTTTACGTCCCACTATGGAATAGGTGGTGAGCCTATGGCCTTGCATCGGGAACATATCCAGACTCCGAACCACTACTGGAATTTTAATTTAGATTTTCCAGAAAATTGTCTAAAAAATTTGTAAATTAAAAAAATTCTTTTGTAGTGTTCGACCCGGGAATCGAACCTAGGACCTCCCGATCGGCAGTCGCACTTGCAACCAACACGACCAACGAGGCAGTCAATATATATAATATAATATAAAAAGGTATTTATTTAATTCAATTTGGAATTTAAAGAAGTGTAGAACTCATTTGTAGTATAGGTCATGACTTGATCACATTATAGTAACTGCTACCCGCTCGATTGATATGCCTACACAGTATAATTTGATATTATGTTAGTTCAGTCAACGGTCTATCTTAAAACATGATACCACGTTACACAGCACCTGATAAAATATAACATTTTAAAATTCTTCATATATCACATAAATATGCGTATTTAAAAAAGAAAAAAAACCATATGAAGCTTTCAATAAACTGCTTTTAAAAAAATGTTTGAATATTTCTCTCTATACACCAAACTTACCCTTGACATACCCGAGATAAATATATAATAACTTGGTTTATTATAAATGTATTAAAAATATATGTTTTGATGGCCACAAGCATCTGTGGCCCCAAGGGGCGGAAGGGTATATTGTGGATCATCTAGTTTCGCTACGTTTTCTATTCGATATCGCGTAGTCGCTCGCTACGTTTAATTGGATTCCACCGTCGCGATTCCCTGAAGAAAACCAACCTGTCAACCCATAGTCCGGTAGTATCGTAATCTTGTACCAGTTAGTGTAAATACAAGTGTTAGTAATAATTCAGCTAAAGTTATAAAACGTAACTTCACGCCTGTATTCCCCGAAGAGGTAGGCAGAGGAATGCAGAACATTTCCACGTTTCACCGGTTACGTTTACGTCCCATTATGGAATAGGTAGTGAGCCTATTGCCATGCATCAGGCACATATCCAGATTCCGAATCACTACAAGAATTTTAATTTAGATTTTCTAGAATATTTTCTGGAAAATTTCTAAATTAGAAAAACTCTTTTTGTAATGTTTGATCTGGGAATCGAACCCGGGACCTCCCGATCGGCAGTCGCACTTGCAACCAACACTACCAACGAGGCAATCATAAAGTTATTTTGCAATATAATGCGTTTTATATGGGTATAAAAAGCGGAATTTTGCACGATCATTCACTTATTATCGGTTTCGATAAACAAACGACGACTCAGTTAATAATTAAATTAACTTAAAACTTGGTAACATAGTTTTGGATTAAATTATGTATCGACCTAACATATGCTTTTGAGGATATTGATAATATTGAGGATATTAGAGGTCATGTTTCTTCGTGTCCTTGTGACGATGGCAAGATGTTAAGAACCTATATCTGTAAGCAGTTATATCTGTCGTATCTGCGTATGACTATATGTATGTATGAGTCTATATAGGCCTATATGACTATTTAAATGTTGTTATCTGTGTACATTTCTGTTTGTTTATATTACACCGTATGTGTAAATAATGTAATTATTCCGATACACAACGTTTGGTAAAAGATGACAAGTTAATAATTAACTCGTTCCTGTTACAAAATTGAGCACTGTTTGGTTGTATTTATGTACATTACTTTGTATAAATACTAACTATGTTAATTTGATATGAGTTGAACAATTGTCTTCGTATTCGCGTATGGATACGTGGAGCTCAACGACGGTTTCTTAAACGATATTAAGTAATCAATGTTGGTAACATTTATTTATTTTTAAAATTATTAAAAAGAACATATTTTTTATCTTCATAAACGAATACATTAAAATTAATTGTAAAGTTAATTGAGAGGGCTGAAACTATGTTTTATGCCATTATTGACACTTATAAGGGACAACGCTTTTTTTTGTGATTTTGATTTACAACCGATTACAAGTTTTGCCGTATTAGCCGAAACAATTTTCCCTCCTTATTTCTCTTTCCCTTTCGACAAAAGGGACAAATAGAAATAAACAGTCCCTTAGGTAATTTTATCAAGTTACAAATAATTAAGTTGTGCAAGTCCCGTCCGGCTCATAGCGGACATCGATAAACTAGCGGACGGTGAAACATTTAGTCGCGAGTTTCGGCTAATCAAAACTTGGCCTCGCGCCGCCGGCCTATTGCTCGCCGATTGCTAGACTCGATACAAGTTGCGATTAGTTCGTTACTGTTCATTTGTTGGGCTTCTTATCCAAGATTTGTTTTGTTAAAGTTGTTAGTTGCTACACCGTCAGTTCTTTTATGCTTACAGTTTTGGATTGTACCGTAAGGAAAAGTTAATAAGTGATCTATACAAATGTTAAACATAGAGAACAATTCATGTTATTATAGCAAGAAATAAATCAAGTAGTTATCCTATAATTTGAATTTTTATTTAAATTTTATTTTATTTTATAACTAGATGTTAGAATGTTAAAAATAAACGTAATATATAATGTAAGATAATATATTAATTTACTATGTATATATGTGTGTGTGTGAAAAATGTGGAAAGATTGAGGATGATGATGAAACTGTCATTATGGAATCACCTACGGATATATCTGCGTTGTTCACATTTAAGCCGCGCCTGTCCGACCAATCCAAGGACCACTTTTTATATTTTTATCGAACAGTAAACAGATACTCATGGGCCGTGACTAACTCAAAAAAACATAAAAGAAACATAAACGTAATTTAAATAAACAAAAGTGGCACGATATTTTAGGTAAACTTATAAAAATGGGACTTTTGTACCTTTCAAGGATTTTCTACTGATTAAGAGTATATCGTACTGCTCATAGTAAACGCATTTGCCGCAAACCCTTTTGTAATTTAATTTTCGTAAATCGTCTCTCAGTGAGAAGGGCTGGTTTTATTTGTTTTTAGAGCATTTGTAAAGAATAAGTGAATAGTATTGTAAAAATATTCACGTACGTAACTTCACGCCTGTAATCCCCGAAGAGGTAGGCAGAGGAATGCAGAACACTCCCACGTTTCACCGGTTACGTTTACTATGGAATAGGTGGTGAGCCTATTGCCATGCACCGGGCACATATACGATTCATTACTAGAGAATTTAAATTATAAAAATTTATTACTGCATGACCCGGGAATTGAACCCAGGACCTCCCGATCGGCATTCGCACTCGCAACCAACACGACCAATGTGGCAGTCAAATGTCAATAAATAAACATAGTTAATGTCAAACAGACACAATTGTCTATGGTCAAACATCAGCATGGATTACGGATTTATAAAAGTGTACTCTTTTGACATATGTAAGAATGACGTTTATTAACATTAATACAAATGACGGTTGAATTTCTACCAGTACTGGACCACGACTGTATATACATATAGATATATGTATATATAACATTTTCCGTTACGTTATCTGCACGTTGTATGTAAATCAAAATGTACAGAGTGTTGTTACGACCGTGCGATAACCTAACCGTTTTGCAATTACAATAACACTATTGTTTTGTTAGCAAGAATTGTTGGAAAATGATCAAATTATGTGTGCATTGCACGTACATACATCATCAGCTATCTAGCCAGCCACTGGTGGATGGATACAGGCTTTTCCAAAGAGTTCCAAATACAGGATTTTAAAATATTCGTACACTACCGTTGGGTGTTTAGCGGGATTAAAATAAAATTATTTGTTTTTATAAGCGATGGTGTAATAGTAGACACAAAAAAGATCGTTAAAGCAAAAAGAATGAAACAGTAGTTAAAAAAACTTAACATATAATAAATTTACTAACAGCCTCAACACATTTAATTTTGCCGGTGGCGAAGAAATTTAAAATTGATATGAATGTGTAAGAAATGAATTTAAATGAAAGTACTTTTTTAAAGGATTCTGAACAGGGTCTGTTTGCTTATAATCCTTCCGCTGGGCATGTGAGTTGGTATCATCGCCACCGTAGGGCATTTAGCTGTGCCTATGCAAGCTCTGTACCGTGATCGGCCAGTCAATAAAGCATTCTTTGTTGTATAACAGCGTGTACCACGATCAGATGACATTAGCTTGGATTTCTAGAATGGAACTTAAAACCCCTTACACTCCTCAAATAATACATACACAAGCTTAAGTAGCCAACGGTATATATGCAGGTTTATATTTAACGGTCTCACAACAGGAAAGCGCTTCGTGCCTAACAGCATTACACTTCATCGTCAGTTTTAAAACCAAAAAAAAACACATTATCCCTTCTACCATTTTATACACCCAACTGAAATATAATACTCAAATACTAATAATAACTTATATTATACAAAATCCGATATTATTAACTGGACATAGCTCTAATTATAACCACACAAACAATAAATTCCAATGTTTTCCAATTTCATGCACAAATTCTTTCAGTATCACAAATATGTATTACATCGTACAGTTCCCACAGACAGCTGATACTTTACATCCAGACTCAAATAGTGCATTGTGAATCCAAGATGGCGCGGGTCGTGAACTTTATGACAATGCAACAGGATAAATAATAATATAACGCAACACTTCCCGTGCGAATCTGCGGCGAATCTGTATCATCTGTGCCCTATTGTAATTTTTTTCACCGTTACACCGTTCGCCTTCTTGTTAGGACAATACGGTTGTATTGTCATAATTTAGGGCGCGATTTTGGTGTCTTGAGAATGTTAAGTTTTTATTTTTTATTTCGGGTTTCGGTAGTCTTTGGGCTGTATTCACGAAACATTGACGGGCGAGTTCCGGTACTGCCTTGCTGGTTGAGCGGTTGCAAGCGCGACTGCTGAGCGAGAGGATCTACGTTCGATCCCCGGGTCGGCTGAGTTTTTCTGACTTGAAATTACTAAAAGAGGCTCAGTTTGGATCTGCGTTCGAAGTATAAGCAAGAAGCTCACTGTAACAAGTTATGACTTTTACCACGTACATGAATATGTTCATTTCCTTGATTCTTACCAACAGCTGGTCAGTAAGCCTGAAGTAGGAATAAAAAAAACTTAACATTTCAATTGCCATCTAAGAAAAAATATAATTTTAACGTTAAAATTCATAATCAAATATCGTAAGACCATCCAATCACAAAAAAAATGGCGCCCGGGGTCATGACCTCACGATTCCCGCCACTTCCCTTCGACTAATCTATATATTTGCATCGTTTTGTTATTTTTTGCAGCTTCCGTATTTCGTTTGAGGGTTTCAATTGTGATCTTTAATGCTGTAAGCCTCGTTGTCGCTTCCCACAGCTGTTCTTGACCGAAATTTCAACGAATTAGATTTACTATAACCTGTGCACGCGCAAATTTGGCGCCATTATTGTCTAAGGTTTTTCGAACTACGAGTAAGTCAAATATTCTCACGGTTACAATATTATAAGAATTTTCAGTGTTGTATACAACATGCATGTATAAAAAAACAGTAGTCTCGTCCGATTTTAATTTTATTTTCATTTTTTGATAAACTTACATGTCGAACTCAAAACATCACATTTTTAACGTATATTATTTATTTACTAGTGGCCGCCTTCTGGTCGAAATTCGACCCCATTTCACTTAAATTTCAAGTTTGAATGTTAAGGTTATCGTAAGAGACAATAATAAGCTACATACAACAAAACCAAGAAATGAGGACTATAAAAAAGAATACATTTTGAAGTAAAGAGATTAAAAATTACGAAAAAAAAATTATTAAAAAAAATTTCAACCTTCGATATCTACATTTCAATATCAAACGATGTATATATCATCCAGTAAAATATTAGTAATAAACATCGGTATTTCTAAATAATTATATCCATTTATTATTATCAGCATCTCTACTGACGTGTACGTACAGTGTTTTGTAAGCATAAGTTTAGTCAGTGTGCGTGAGGTGGTTTTTCGATAAAATAAAATATTTATAATGCTTTATTTCATAAAATACTATCTTTCTGCAACGATCCCCCATCT
>DWEJ01002187.1:0-11820 GCA_018245835.1 Mysoria sejanus stolli | reverse complement strand
AGACTTCGCACACCTTGAGAACAATTTTTTTTTAGAACTCTAAGGTGTGCAGGTTTCCTCACGATGTTTTCCTTCACTGTAATATCAAATGATATTTAAACTCAAAAACGCACATTGTTAAGAGGTGCGCGCCAAGGATATGAACCCGGTCCCCCGGAGTGAGAGGTCGAATTTCAAACCACTAGGCTATCACTGCTCTAATCACTGCTCTGCTGCTCTAGGCTGCTCTGCTCTTTTGATATGCATTGGCTTAAAATACCTACTCGCACATATTACGTTATCTGGGACATTTCAAAGATAATTATAGCATTATGCACTTCAGTCGTATAATTCTGACAGCAGTTTTTATAGCGAATATCAATACAAGCTACTGAGTCGCGCGCCGGAAAACCAATGAAAATCAACGTGATACAGAACTATTAAGAAATGTATGTCGATAAACAATCCCATTAAAATCGACGTCGATAATTGCCGATGGCTGAATTAATTTAAACACCGTTTTCGCGTGATTGTTTGCGATGAAAAAACATCGAACAGGTCGAAGCGAAATTATATGTGATGTGTTAAAAGGGTAATGGATAATCAGTTGACATGGAAAGATGTACTTTAGTGTTACTAATTTGTGAGTATTAGGTGTTTTGATTTGCACATGGCCAGTGTGGCGGGCTGCGGCCTTAACCCCTTGTAACTCGTATTTTTAAAGGAGACAAGGTCCAAGCGTGAAACATTGTGTGGGTTGGTGATGGTCAACGATACAATGATATTTTTTTTTATTTATTTATTGTTTATTGTTGGTAACAAAGAGCGGACTTAATGCCATTTGGCATTCTCTACCAGTCAACCCAGGTGATGATGAAAAGTTGGGGTAGGCATAGAATCCATTTAATTCCAAAAAAAAAAAAAGAAATATAAAATATGTATAATACTATATATGTATATGAATAAATATAAAATTATATATACATATACATTCATACAAACATACATAATATATATACACATACATACACACAAATACATACGCACATATACATACTCCATATACATACATACATTTACATACACATACATAAATACATTATTCTCAAAGGTGACGGTGAACTATTTATTACTTTACGGAGTTATGTTCGTTATTTTCAGATTAAAACTACATGTGTAACCATTACATAACCATTTTTCACTATCTATACTTTTAGAAAAAACATTAGCTATGCCAAATACTATTGTTTACTATACCATATACCTTAGGCAATGTTCGAATAACTGAAAATTATAAAAAATACTACTATCATATTCAAACTAATATGTTATACCATACATCCAGCGTTGCAATAATTAAATTCATATCACATTATTGTTATGTGAGTAATAATGGATTCTCTACCGTTCGGCCGCAGTACAACATATAAACTGCAAGTCGTGCGCGTTCAATCAAGCGATAAATACACGAGGAAACACGCAATGTAACTGTTTCTGTTTCAATTGTTAAATTATAAATATGTATATATTATATATCGTGGCTATGTATATATTTTATTCATGACGTGGCGTACTGACCGGCCAATTATATCTCATTGCACAAAGACTACACTGACAGACATACAGCGAGCGTTGTATTCTTCTTCCACTTGTTCCAATATTCATGTTACTTTTTATGTCGGTACAGAGAAATTTTGTTTTGTATCTCGTATTCTCAAAGTAGGATTGGGGATTTTTTTAGATAACTATGAGATAGTCTTTGGGCCTAGTCGGTCACCAAAAAGAGCACTCAATGTAGTTTAAAATCAAATGGCGAACTTGTTCTTTCTTTTAGTTCATTAGTTCATTTTTTAAATATTTTTTAAAAATCATAAATAAAGGATAAAATATATTTATGATTATTGCAAGCTATGTTTATTTTTATTTAAAAAATACCAAGTATGTATTGCATTAAAAGTTCGAACTTTATTATGCTATAATTATGACAAAATTTTTTTTACAAATAATAATGAAAAAATTAAATCATTTACATTAAAAATTGTAGTCAATGTGCAATTTTGTTTATGGTATAAAACGAAACCATATTACAATCAATAAAAAGAACTATGTATACCATAAGTACTATAATATAAGACACGGATTATGCGAGTATACAGTGAATCTTGTCAAGTATTTATTGATTCTTATCAAGAATGAACGACCTAAGAGCGAGACCATCGATGAACTAGTTCGAACCGTTCACCTAAAAGAGCGCTCTTCTACCATAAGTCGTTCACGAACTACCCAAAACTACTATTAGATATAACCCGAAGGTCTGTGACGATGATCGGAAAAATAAATAATCGGGTTGTGACGATAATGAAACCAATATACCTTACAAATTTTTCTTTCTATTGTAAACTAGTTCTCGTAAAACCCTTGTACTTTTAACGTGTGTAGGTACTGGTTAGTCGTATCTACTGTCCTTCAATAAACCGGAATCATTTTAAAAATAATTACGGTATTTCGACGTTGCTCCGTCCGCATTCAGAGTATTTTATATCTCACAACTCTTATTATATTATTTTTTGGTGTCCTTTGTATTCGTTTCGACGGCATATAAACAAAATGTTTTTCTAATTAAACTCCCTCGAAATCATCACATTAGTTTGGAATTTTTCCTCGCTCAAACTTCCAATGATCTCATCCATCCAGAAAACCGCAAATAGGTTTAAAGTCACTAAATAAATCTTGACCCATTTTACTAATAAAATATTATTACCGTGTGTTCAACATTGTGTATTAATTACCTAATTTTATTGACGTGAACAATAAAGCTACCCAGCAGGCAGGATTCTCGCATTTACACTAGTGAACATCTGCGAGTAAAATCGTGCTGGACTTAAGAAATAGGGTTATCAATAACAGTCAGTCCAGTTATTATCACATGTTAATAGACAGTTAGTTGATATAGCTAAAAAGGTTGTTCGCATAAAATTACCAGTTTACACTGGCTGGTGTGAGTTGTATTAATCGGTACAAGGTATTAGCGAGCTGGCTAATGCAATTTGTACTAGTTATTTTACGATGCAAGTGATATGCATGTATCTATTTCTGATGATTGATTGATTGAATGCTGGTGTTCGTCGCAAAAGCAACTGCCGATTGAGACGTCCTGAGTTTCAATTACGACTCGAAGACTATTGGGTTTTACTAAATTAGATTTTCTAATAGTGGCTCGGAGCGTGGATATATGCCCGGCCTATGATAATAGGTTCACTAGCTATACCATATTGGAATGGAAAATTAACCGGTGGAACGTGGGAGTGTACAACACTCCCCTGCCAATCCCTTCGGGGATGACAGAGGTGCTGTTACGTTACTTCTGATGATTGCGACATCCTCGAACTGTCAATGGTAGAGCATACCGCTCATTTGCTCTCCCATTCTCAATCTAATACCTATATAACTTTTGGACGGCTTTTACACATTATGTCTAGATTTGTAAATAGTTTAACACAATACATTTAGCATCTTACGTAGGTAGTACTACACCGTCTTGGTCATAGAGCCCCAATGACCTGGCTGATGGGGGAGTTAGAAATGACCGTAACCAGTGTGCCTGCCTCTATGGACAATTGGCACACGGTACTGCCCGTCTACCCCGAAAGTGACCTAACGTGACGGTATAAAAATAATTTGCTAAACGAGCACGTCCATCTAAAGTTAATAATAGGGCCTTAATAAATTTTGTCACGTCTGTCATAGTAAAAGGTTCTCAATTCATAGCCCATGTACGGCCAGATCTTCTGCACGATTTCATTACAAGTATTGTGTGTGACACGCAGCTGACACACCGCGGTTTCTTTGTACAATCAACGACAGTACAACGGTGCACTCCGCAGTTGTGTGTGCACGCAAATAAAGCACTTTTCGTCACGAGTTCCTGACAGAAGGCAGTGCTGTGTATAATTGGAACGAGAAGCCATAAAGGAAACCTTCTTGCACCTTAATTATTTAGTTTTTGGTCGTAAAACAGCCAAAATATTAAAATAATAAATTGTTTCCGTGTATATTCTAGTGTTTTATAAATGTTTTATTAAAATATATTTAAAGTGGCACCCAACGCGACACAAAAATGATCTTGTCATAAATAATGTAAATTTGCAGTTTATAACTGAAACCACAAGCACTAAGTGGTAGGATTCGAAACGTGTTCAAACGAGTGTTGTAAATATTTAATAAATATCTGTAATGTAAATTATTCTAAAAACGAATAATTTTATCCTAAATTATCTGTCGTCTGGTACAGATACGTGCGAAAATGTTTCACGGTACAGTTTCGTGGTTTAATAACGCATACCGACGTTGGAACAAGGATATTATCATTCAGTTTGCTAAAGGTCACTTGGTTTGAGGAGACCGGTCAGCCTTGGGCCGCGTAATTCACTTTCGCACTCGACTGTATACGGCCCTTGGTGTGGCCTCATTTCTCAACACTGTTTGCTTTGTTCTTAAAAACCTGCTGAACGCCGATTCTCATTGCTGTCGCCCGCTATGGTTCTTTTTTGTTTCTCTTCTGTACACAATTACTATGCGAAGTGGCGCGAACACAAAAGGAAAACAGTAGTGGTAGTTTAAAGTTGAGAAGTAAATGTCACTTTGTTGTACAATTATGTAGATTTTATCGTCGCTGTCGCTTATAGAATTGTTACGTCCGTAATTATATGTATGTTTATCTGTATAGAGTGGTTTAATACGACATAGTAAAAGATACACACGCTCATCCGTATTATGGTTAAGAAGCGTAGGCACTTTGAAGATAAGGAAAAATATTTAAGTTTGTTGTTATAAAATGATATATTAAATTTTAAGCTCCCTGTGCGTAGTCCAAATTTATTGTATCGTATATTTTCAAAAGCGTATTCTGCTTCTATTAATACTGCTACTGCTGCAGCTACTACTCCTGCTAATGCGGCAGCTACTACTGCTACTGCGGCAGCTACGACTCCTGCTGCTAATACTACTACTACTATTACCAATACAAGTTATTAACACGGTGTGCCTTGTGTGGCGAATAAATATTTATATTCCAGAACTAAATCACCATCATTTTTATCAAATATTATTATTGTAATTTGGCGTCCGTAACTTGGTTTGAAACTCTGGATAGAACACAGTAGGTATATATAATTTATCCAAACCTTCAAAAGTAGTCAAACCGGCGGCAGGTAGGTATTCACTATTCAATATTATAATTAGCCTCAAAGATACACGTGCTACGAGTCTGTCGCAACTTCGAGAAAAAGATGACATCAAATGCCGAACGAAAGACTGCCGTATTAGGTTTAAATACCAGAGCTATGGGTGCTGTAGATAAATACGAAAACAAACATTCAGATAGGTACAGAAGAGACATATAAATCACTGGACGTAACACGCCCGTGTCGTCAAACGTGGGTTGGTGTAAAAGGGTCTTCGTTTTGATTTTTTTGTATTAAACACAGTTTTTTTACTATTCATGTATATGTCTATCGTATAAATCGAGTCCCTTATCAATTGGCTATTATTCGCTATTAGTTATCACAATTTTTGTCAAAATATATATAGATATAATTTTTCGTATCGTTCACAAGAACGATACGAAAAATTCCATACTTTTTCTGCTGGAAAATCAGGATCGACAAATTCAAAATCAATACATGGACTTCGTTAATAAATTATCACTATACGGAAGTTTTAAACAACCAGCTCATTATTTTTCCGTGCGCGATGCGCGAACATGGTAATATGGACCACAAAATTAAAAAAAATATTTATTCTATATTTGTATCACGTACAGTTTTAACGTCTAGCAACACGTCTATTGTTCAAAAAATGTTTGAAACTACATTTTCTGTTTCTTTTAAATTTCACCTTGTAACATTCATACATATCTTCACGCCCAGTCCCTTACGGGATATGCAGGGAGCACAGAGTGCCAAATATACCTATTCTTACAGAACTGTTGTGCTTCTTCCACACTCATCCAACACAAATTGAAATTATAATTTTACCGTAACTTCACGCCTGTAATCCCCGAAGAAGTAGGGAGTTCGGAGTTTGGCTATGTGCCCGACGCATGGCAATAGGCTCACCACCTATTCCATAATGGGACGTAAACGTAACCGGTGAAACGTGGGAATGTTCTGCATTCCTCTGCCTACCTCGTCGGGGATTACAGGATTGAATTACGAAGGGATTACAGGTTACGTATATCATTCATATATTTTGTCCAAAACCGTGATGAAGTCATACCTATCATGTCTCTTCCAGATTTACAAGCTTACGTCTAGATATATTCGTGTTATCATCTACGGAGCTTTACAATATAGTGAGTACTACACACTACAATATAGTGAGTTCATCTAGCACTATTAAACTCACTGTATTCTACAAAGACAGTAGAAAAAATAACAAATATGACTTGCATTTAGAAAAGCTCAAACGTCGCAGTCGTATCACAAAGGATTTGTTTTTTTTTACAAAAATCTTTTCTGACGTATTTTTACTTGAAATACCTAACTTACTTAACTTTATTATAAAACATACACGTTTTTCTAATTCTGTAGTATATACCGGAGAAACAGAGTTGAACATCGAAGGATTTGTTTGATTATTTAACGTAAAAACAAATCGTCAAAGTTAGAAAATATCAGATCCGTCTTTGTTCTACGATTGCGACGAAATGATCACAGTACTTTGGCTCAATATTTATTCAAGTTGTCTATAATCACCAGAATACACTAATTCAGTTACTAACCGCGCTCGGCTACCACGAGACGCGGCCCTGACCTACGTGTTGGAAATAAATAATTTATAACTCTGTTACTGGATATTGAATAGACATTTTTTTATTTCGGACAATATTTCTATTCATTCAACTACAGAAATACGATTAGGTAAATGGTATATAGCACACTTAAAAATACTTCGCACCCACTAGTCTCATTTCCTATTACATAACGCAACAACACGAAGAAGTAGACAGAAGAATGTAGTACAAGCCCACGTTTCAACAGTTACGCTTACAGAACTGCTGCTATAGAATGGTTACGGAGTCTACGCCGTACACGGTGCACATATACTCCATACTCCGAGCTCTAAAGATACTAAAAAACTAAGTTAATAAAATCCATTAAATCAAATGGTTGAAAAAATTTTGTTGGTCGGTTGGTGTGTGTAGGTTGCAACCGCGACTGCTTAAGTCGCGCTCGTAACCAAAGCGACCAACGAGACAGTCAAAGCTAGCTGATAACCAGCTCATACTATACAATAAAACACTTGTCTTTAATAATTAAAACCATGAAATAAGTATGAAAATAAAGTTTCATTCATTCTCCCATCGAACATGCAGAGACGTGTACTTACGTACAGGTATTAAGTTTCTAAAACTTGTACTGTTTCCACACACGCATATTATTGTGCAAAAGGTTCACGAGATGTGCAAAAGGTTCACGCAATATGTTCACGTTGCGATGGCTAGTTTTAAAATAGGACAACCACTTTTTGTCGCATGTATATATATTATATTTAAAGCAACTATTTTTAACACCTACCTGAATTCGCTAAACAAAAGAGATTTTTAATATAGGAGAAAATAATTAAAAGGAAACAAAACAGTAAGATTTAATAAAAAAAATTGTATCATACTAAATGATGAAATCAATAAAACGAAGTATGAAAAAATTGTCACAGCTGTCTTTCTATTGTTTACCAAAGGCTTTCCAACTAGTAGAAGTGGTGAAGAACAGGAACATTAGAAAGTTCCGAGGGGTCATATCTAGTTAAAGTGACGCAAGGGAACTACACATAAAACAGCACAATCAGTAATTACTAGCAGCGTCGATCGTACTCCGGTGGAAGAGAATTTTATGATTTTAAACCGTACAATCTGTACAATACATGAATGTATATTCACGTCAGAAATAAGATATCGCTGCAAATAATTCAGTTAAAATCAATCGCTTCATTAGTTTTTACGTGAGTTACTTTCAGACACACATACTTATAAACAAACACAAAAAACAGACAATAATATCAAACCTATTTAAGAAATACAGCTTAAATGTACCTACATATCAACTAGCAAAATTGTTTAGAAAAAGTGTGTGAAAATTTCGTCCTCGTTATTTTAATATTATTATAGGATAGATGAAATCTAATATTAAAAGGCATTTGCCACTTAGGTAATAACCAGTTACCTAATAATAATTTCTTTACCTAAAACAGCCGCAGTCAGCTGGCTGGCTGGCTCACTATTGCCAAATTGAAAATTGGTAAAACGATATCCACACAGGCCGTATGCAGCCTTGGCTCACTTAGCCGACGATATGCAGAGTTTAATCACGTGTTTGCACATTTACCAACTTTTCATTAATTGTAGGTTAACTATTATTTAAATTAACGACATATTCTTCAACTGTCTCGCGCACGTACTTTCAAGTTTCAAAACAACACGTGTATCAAGCCAATCCCAAGATCTCGTTGCCATTGCACCATTGCCCTATAACCTTATATTTCATTTCCTTAAAATACAATACGAACAGACGAGTCAACATTGTCAGACGCTTTTGGTTACTAACACAAGACAAAAATAAATAATATTTCAAGACAAAAATAAATAATGTTCACGAGTCTTCATCTCAGACAACTTTGTTTCCTGTAGCATTTGACTTTAGCAATTATTTCTTAACAATTGTCTGTCAGGTAATTATAATTAAAATAACTTTAAACAAAGTCCACATATTCGTCTGTTATGTAAATTGTGATTGAAACAAAACGTAAAAGACATTCTTCATTGTGATGTTTTTGTTGTAATTCCTTGCAATACGTTCAAGAGTCAAATTCACGAGTCAAAAGTCAAATTCCTATTACGCAACACGTAATAGTTTCTTTAGATGTTGTATATATTAAACACCCCTGTGTATCATAATCATAATATGCACATACGTATAATTTAAGTGACCCGAGACAATCCAACTACCAAGATATGACAAATTCACCGAAGAACCAAAGTAAACGTGACGAAACGGACGAAACACTATTAAAGTGATGCCATGAAATAGGCAACTGTCAATGAGCTAAGATTGTAATTACCTGGCGGCAGAGGAGTTTTATTGTTCGATATACAATGACGGTAAGAAGGGCAGATAGACGTAGATATTAATCATCATTTAGCAAGCGATTTTATAAAGTTTTTTCGTACACGCCGCCTTGACCCGTCGTCGGACGTTACGTTTTCCCTCCCTCTTCAAGACGTATTGTTACCGCGGCTCCACGTGGACTCGGTGGACCGCGTGAGCTATAACATTATAGCGGTCTATAAAATGGCAAAGGCATTTTGCGCCTTGACAAGACAGGCGGGGACAGAAAGCGCTGGCGTTCATTAAGGGACGCTTCAACTGGGATAGGCTGATGATGATATTTATTATATGTTTATATATTGGGATCGATGAGTTAATTGACAAAAGAAGCAACTTATGTCTTGAATATATTATTATGTACTTTGAGCGACAATAAGTCAAAATGTCGCATGTCAATTCACTGTAATGCCATTGTGACACTGTCCGTTTTAACCTTTGTTCAGTAGACTTTTTCTACTGAAACGAAATAGTACAATCTTGTTTTTAAATAAATTCTCAATTCTCAATACTTACTGGCATACAATGTGTTAATAACTTGCCGTCTGATTAGGACAAGATGCTATCTATAATAATGGTATCTATAATATGATAATGGTATTTAAAAATGAGCATCATAACCAAAATAAAAAAGTATACACCACCCTACGTACAATTGCTCGTTAGGTTTATTCCGCTTAACGTTAAGCGACCTTCACATACATTCGTAAAAATAATTTTTTTTATGGTAAGTTCCGTATCGTCGGCACCTCGTTATTTCATCGCTTTTAATATGAACTTTGACAAGAGAGATGATGAGCGTTTTAAAGTTTTAATGTCATGTCGAATCGCTAATAGCTTGTACCTTGGAACGCACTCGAGAAGTTGAGAAACTTTCAATGGTGTACCACTCTAACGCTGCCGCTGGATACATTTATACCGTACACGCGTTTTACACAACACTGTCAAAACATTGTTCGTCTCAATGCCATAATATAAATATAATTGTACTATCTTGGGACGACTTTCACACTGACATCTATCTGATCCCATATTAAGCAAAGTCGTATTACGGTGGTTAGAATTTTCAAAATTACCAAATAAATGTATCTCAAATATCCATCGTGGGATGTAAACGTAACTGAAACGTGAAACGTGGGAATGTACTGCACTCCTCTGCGTCCTTTGGGGATTACAGGCGTGATGTTACCTATGGGTATATATCTCAAATATCTAAGTTATGGTGTTATCGCTAGTCGATTTTGTTGCACAAGTAGTGAGTACAAATGCTGTTATTCAGTTTCCCACTAGCGTAGAGTCAAAGCGAAACGTCGCAACCTTTTAATAGCATATTGAGCTCTACTCTATTTAAGTAACGTGGAAATTTGTACACAAAAAATATATGGACGCGTGGCGCCGCGCTTTGTCGCGTCGGTCTCGAACCAACATTTAGTATTATACTGTATTGTCAACTGTGTGTATAAAAATTTGCACGTTAGCTAATGAAGATAAAACACAATATGCTATTGAAATGAAAGTATGGACGCGATGCTTCGCTTCGACTAGCGCTGGTGGTAATTGATTCTTAAATACGCGATATACGGTTTGTACTTTGTATATTGATTAGCCACTATAGAACATGTACTTGTATAAAATAACGTTTTTTCGGGATATACCGATTGGTTAATATTGTGCGAAGTCCTTCTTCATGAGTTTTCGATGATCAAAACGTAATAGTGGCGGAGACTGAAGACTACATGGTAAATAGGACATTTCAAATATCCCTTCACATTGTTATTGAAAGACAGGGTCACAACTCACCTCCCTCTTCATATTTCCATTGTATTCAAATCAGTTAACCCGCTTATTAAATGTAACATACTGTGTATCACGGATCTCACTAGATCTAACTCAACAATGTTGCACTGGTCGGGGAGAAGGAGGAGGGGGAGCGGGGCACGCACGTGTCACTGGTGTCCTAATTGTGACACTATCCTGTCATTACGCTGTCATCCTAGTAATTTATTTTTAAGTTCTTCAATAGATCAATTAACTAAATGCATTTTTTTCTAACGTGAAATTAAGTGTGATATCTCAGTCTGCATTTGCGCCGGTGTAAAAAACCTCACCCCGTATTATGTAGTATTAAATCGCATCCACAATTTACTACAAATAGATTGTTATGATGTTTAAAACTTCATTCCAAAACGCACACGTGTAATGCGTGTAGCGAATCTGCTATTCTTGAGCCGAGGTCATGGAAGGTGTAGTTAGAGCGGATTGATCGATACCTCCTTCGCGGACACGCTGGCGACAACCTTCACCATGTGGCCGCTGTGTGTTCACGTATCTGACAAGTATCGAAGCGCTCGTCTGCCGCTTCGCGTGCTTTATACAAAACATCGGCGTTCCCATGCGTGTACGTATATTTGTACAAACTAACAATATACTAGCATTTGAATTGTGTTCATGAGATTGGAGATATATTATACGGGCTACACGCAAATCGGTCAACGCGCTGAGCGACATGAGAACTTTTGTCATGCCAAGAAAATACTTCCGTCTAATCTCGAATAGGCGTCTTTTTCTACAACAGTAAATATGATTGCAAATTTACTTAATGATGTAAAATCGATTGCACTATCGTAATCAAGTTCGCTTCGTTCACAGACTTATGTGTACGTATGTAATTCGCCAAAAC
>DWEJ01002186.1:0-11820 GCA_018245835.1 Mysoria sejanus stolli | reverse complement strand
AGTGTTCGACCCGGGAATCGAACCCAGGACCTCCCGATCCGCAGTCGCACTTGCAACCACACGACCAACGAGGCAGTTAGGATTCGATGTTTAAAATTATATTAAAGCACGTTTCAATATAATACGCGTGCACGCATGCAGGTACTGACTGATGAGCCGATCGGGCGCGGCGGGCGGCGCGGCGGGCGGCGCGACGGGAGGCGCGGGGGGCGCGGCGGGCGCGGGCGAGCGCAGCGGGCGCGGCACACGCGCGCCTGCTGGACGCCGCAGCTCCAGCGGCGGCGCGGGCGCCTCCGAGCCCTCCGCCTCCAGCGACCTGCGCCAGCGCACTGGGACTTACACTCGTGCCAGTTTCACACACTTACACGAAAATGGTCAACTTCACTGTTCACACTTGCACATGCGGTATGCGAAATAAAACGCATTTCTTCATTATACAAACGTGTAATCATTTTCATCTTTAAATATTGTATACGCACGGATCATTCACACTCATACATACATATTTGATTCTAAACAATTTGTAAACACCATTGAAAAAAAAATACGCTTTTTCAACATTTAAAAACGTAACAATAAGTACAGCAAACAGTAACCAGCTTTTTTATTTGGGTTTCTATGTAAAGCTGTTTTAATCCAAACGTTCCAAACAATGTTAAAATTAAGTTGTGAAATCAACGACCATCACGTCAACGTACCTGGGGTAAGGGGACGAAGAGGTCCGACACTGGTCCTGGGTTGCTCGAAAATGTTGCTGATACATCTGGTAATGTTGATGGGAAAAATGAGGATACATTCCTCTCTCACCCTGGGGAACAAAATGAATAATTAAACAGTGTTCTTAATAACTGAAGAGACACTATTATGATATAAAAGTGTATAATTACATTGCAATATACCAAAGTAATAGGTGGTGAAGTTTGCTGGTGTGCAGGCGGAGGACTTCTAACTAATTCGGCAGACTGTCCCGGGAAGCATGAACAGAATTGGCATTGTGAAATATCTTAGTAAAGTGTACGTCGATTATAACCGGTTGCCGATAGAGCACATCGTGGTAGAGAGTAGGTTATGATAGTAATAGTAAACGTTTACTAGAAAAGTAAATTGACTCACCATGGAAATCTGGCCCTGGGGACTGACAGCGGGCACGCTCGTGATTGTCACTCGAGATGCTAGAAGTATAACACAAAATTGATAATTTTACTACCATTGTTATAATTAAGTTACAAACAAAACACTTTCAAAGAACATATCGCTATTGACTGAATTTATTCAGATCTATATTATGAACGATTTAATACGACATGCAATTGTCGCTAGCGAACGGTACTTGAGTTTCATAAGGAACATACTAGAATTGAGTTGATGGTGAGGGCTCACGCCCTGCGACAGCGGCTTGGTGAGCGAGTGGGGCGAGTGCGGCGACTGCGGCGAGTGCTGCGACAGCGGCGGGTGCGGCGCGTGGTGCGCGTGCTGCGGGTGGTGCGCGCCGCGCGGCAGGCTGGCGGGACCGGCGTACGCGCCGCGGAAACCGCGCACAGCACCGGCCACGCCAACCACGCCCGCCACGCCCACCGCCGCCGCGCCGATCTCTCCGTCGCCACCTCTGTTAAACAAGACACGTCAATTCCCTGTCGTTGACTACATTGCTTTTGCATTAAACAAAAGATCAGCTGGTAACCTGACATCAACCTCACTATTGTGACTCAGCTATTTGTGACTGCACCCCCATAGTCATCATCAATTAAACAAAAAATAATTATTTTTTTACATAAGCAGCAAACTTATACAACAGAATGGTGGTGAATCCTTTGAAGTCAGATTAGATGTTAGTATACTTGTTTGAATTCTATTTTTTTTAATATCCTAATGTTTGATGAATACAGCTGACCTCACGAGGATGGGTGTAGCTCGGTCGGCGGGGCGGTGCGTGGAGGGCGGGCGGTGCGGCAGCGCGGGCGACTGGCCGCGCGCGTCCGTGGCCTCCGTGGCGCCCACCGGCACCATAGCACCCGGCACGTTGTCCACCAGGCGCCGCGCGAAAGCCGCCTCGCCGGCAGACACGCAGTCGACGCCCGCCGCGCCGGCCATAATCAGCACCGGCTCGGCACATTTGGGCTCGCGAAGCGGCGCCCCCGACCGTTCGGGCTCCGTAAGCGAATGCTCGGGAGGAAGCGCCAGGCGCTCCGGCGGCGCCATGGAGATAGCCGGTACTGCGGACGCCGTGATCGCGGTGTCGAAGACGCCGGCCAATTTTGCACTTATCTCGGATATCATCTTCTTCGGAGGCTTCATTATAGGCGTTGAAGTGGGTTGCGCAACAGAAACGGAAACGGGCACTGGAGCCGGCACGGAAGCTGATCCCGAGATGGACGTCGGAGCAGGAATCGCGGGGGCCGCAACCGAGACCGATGTTACAGTTGAAATCGGAGTGGGCGGCGCGATTACAGACACCGACAAGCGACCTGTGAGAGCTTTGATTTCAGTTCGATTAGCGGCGACAGCTTCCGCCAGTTTGGGTACTTTTGGCTCTCTTGCAATGTCTTCCCTCCTTGGAACTTCCTCGTTGCTGTCGATGGATGCATCAGAAAGACTGCGATCTCTTGTTCTTTTAGCCCCCCTTGGTGACTTTCTGGTATCCGAACTTGGTGTTTTCTCAACTACACTTTTAATATTAGCTTGCCTGGTAGCTCTTTTCTTGATAGGATCTTTGTTGGGCTTCAACTGACTCACGGAACCTTTAATGACGTCGTCTATGACGTCGTCAACCGTGCTTCGTTGAACATCTTTCTCCTGAAGTCTTCTCGATTTTCGTGTATTTGTAGTAGGAGAGGCAAAGGCTTCTAGTTTTTCATCTTTATTAACTTTCTCAATATTTTTCGCAGCATCTTTTGAGGCTATACTCAAAGTGGACGTTGGTGTTGCATTACATTGACCAGACAACGGACTTTTTATTGTTAAAATCAGGCGAGGCCTGTTTTCCGGTTTGCTTGACGCTGATTCATCTCCTGAATCTTCATGAAAATCGTAAACGTCTCCAGGAATGTTATTTAGGCTGCTGGTTACCAAAGTTTTAATTTTTTTGTCTACTTTGGCTCTTCCTCTGCCACGTCTAGAAGCCCCGACTCCTCTTGTCGGTTTTGAAATTTGCCGGGTTTGTACTCTGTCTTGAATTTTTTCAGATTTTCTCCCTCTTAGGCTACGTCCACCTCGCTTACTCGTAACGACCGATTTTTGTATTGTTGATTCTTCAGGAATAATATTTTCCACTGGATTTTCAACTTGGGGAATAATTTTATTTGACTCTGTTTCATCAAATGAAATATTTTGCATTGGTTCCGTTAGATTTGACTCATCTGTGTCATTGCTTATAATTACCTCTTTTTCCACATTTAAATCTGAACTTTCGTTACATAAGGAGTCAACTTTTTTGATAACTGATTCTATATTCACATCTTTTGCGGACCAAAAATCATTTTCATCTAAATTTTGCTCTTTTGATACAGTTTTTTCCAATGAAAGAGGTAAACAGTTGAAAACTTCTTTATGCTCATCTGTAGTTTTCTTTACTTCTAATGGAGTATTCAACTCACTATTATCAGTAACAATGTTAGCTGTAGAAAGACTTTCTGTTGGAGTATTACATTTTTCTCTGATTACACTAGTATCGTTTTCTTTTAGTGTATTCCCAACAGTAATATTATCTATTTCATCTTTTCTCTCAATGTCAGCCACACTTTTGTTTTCATCGTTTTCTATTTTATCTTGATCAAATGATGATTCTTCTATGTTCTCCTCAACCGCTGAGGTGTCCTCCTTACTACATATTTCTTTTTCACGAATATCTATACTATTTTGTATTTCATTACTCTGATTGATGACAGCGACAGGTTTTCCCACATTTATCTCTAATTTGTTTTCAGGACTTTGTGTAATTTTGATTTCGTTAGTATTATCTTTTAATAGTTCTTCAAAATCAGTTCCACATTTTGTTAAGTGGCCTGGTGTTACAGAAGATTTGATGACTTCTCGATTCGTATCATTAAATTCGGAAGATTTTTCACTATCTTGACTGTTTTGCAGTACAGTACTTTTAGAATTGTTAAGGTTGTTTTCAGATTGATCACTATCATTTTTCTTACTAATAGTGATGGTACCTTTTGGAGGAGATTTTAACAAAACTGGAGTCATTACAACATTTGAAAGAGTCGAAGTTGTGACAGCATTTGTATTGGTCGATTCAGTCTTTGTCAGAACTGTTGGATGTCTGACTGTTGTCATAGATAATACAGAGGAGGGCACTTTACTTGTATCCAGTTGTATAACACTCGTCATAGGAGCCGTGGTCAATAACCGCTGCGGATTTAATGTATGTATAACATTAGTATTTTGTCCTCTGTTTGATTGTTGTAGACTACATACAATAGGCTTTGAATAATTCTGAATAATTATCGGTGGAGACCCGAAGGGCACCTGGTTTTCTGGTTTTTGGATAGGATTCTCTCTTTTATCACTCTTAGGGCTTTTATTATTAATTAGTACGTTTAGGGTAGAATTAATTTTTTCGACATGTACAGCATTTTGCATGGATATTAAGCGATTCTGTGCCAAGACCGTAGGATTCGTTGCAGACTGTAGTCTAGTCGGAGACAAAAGTATTTTAGCATTATCATTCACATTTTCCGTCACTATTCGTTGATCATTTTTCCTGCATTCTCCAGGTTTATTCTGTACTTTCTGCTGTTGAATCAATGCAGAATTAGTTACCACCGACTTATTCTGTTGAATTAAATTATTGGTAGAGAACTGTTTGGAAATCGGCGCAAGAACGGGTGTGACTGGTAGACGATTAAAATGTAACGGCGACCCTTGAGTTTGAACCAACACGGAGTTCGGTCGGTTGGGCGACACCATGGCCCTCGCGCCATGCGGCACGTGCACTGACTGCAAAGGACTGAGTGGGGGTTGCTGCATACGTACAACTGTCACTTGACCAGGAGACCGTTGCTGAACAGCGTTCGGTGATCCCAATCCAACATGATTCAAATTTTGCGACTGCGAATTTAGTACAGTCATATTTCCAAGTCGTGGCGATGTCACGGCCTCCGTCTGAGCACTAGCTTTCGGGCTCTGTAGCTTAGGTTCGCTCGTCATTCTAGGGGATATGACGATCCCTTGGGGTTTTTGGTATAAAATATGCTGTTCAGGTATTTTTATGGTTGGAGGCTGCATATTAGAAACTGGAGGTCGAATAATTTGATTGATTACTTGATATGGCGCATTAACGCGATTGGCATTAATCATGGGCCTAAAAGTATTATTTACCTGAACATTTGGATTTGGTTGAGGAGATTTTATTTGAACTATATTGGCGGTTACATGTTTTGGTTTGTTTTCAATCGAATCTTTGTTACTTATTGGGTTGGACGGAATACTTATAACCTGAGACTCAACTAATTTAGAATTTGCTAATGTCCATGACGTGATAACAGGTGTTCCCGTGGACGTTGTAATTGCTGTAATATGATGAATAGAATCTCGTTTGATTAAAGGAATTTTAATCTCTTTTTCATTCAATTTAATATTTGTCTCATTTTCAGGATTTAGAGAATGGACTAATGTTGACTTTTGCTTTGAAAGGCTGTTAATCGTTACTTCATTACTCTTCGGTATGTTCGATTTTGAATGATTAAGAGCCTGGTTTGTCGCAATAATATTAATGGGCAATCTTTCTATAGCATCTTGAGATGTTTCTTCTGCTTCCTCAGTATCAGTATCAATTAACAAAAGATCATTATCTGAAACTGGTGTATCTGGTTTCATTTCCATTTCACTTGCATTTAAATTTTGTACTGCTTGTCTCATTTCTTCAGCATCTTCTTCAGGAATATTTTCACTCTCTATAGTAGTACTTTCAATTTCAATTTGAAGGGAAGGGTTATTTTCGACTTCTTCATAGCAATTAATAAATGTGTCAACCTTTCCTCCGAAACTTTCTCCTAAAAGTGCTGCAACGGCATCTTCCGTCTCCTCTTGCGAAATAATTGCTCTCGGCTTTTCATCTAATTTCTTTTCAAGTTTGCATGTAAGTGCATCTATTTTTTCCGACTGCTTTTCAGACTCGTTATCCAAATTAGATATACTTCGAACAGCATTTTCATTGCTGTCTTCACTACTTACATCTATTTCTATACTGGGTATAGGTATTGAATCAGTATTTGTTGTTTCTGTTTCCATAACTGGTATAGGATCTTTGGGAAGTGGTACGTCACATATATTTTGCACAATGTTTTCAAAAGGAGGCGGCGGCATTGGTATATCATGAACTTCAATACACTTCGTTTCCTCATAATCGCTGTTAGTCTTATAATCTATAATCATGACATCCGGTGTGTCGCTTTCATTAGTGCTATTTACATTATTAACATTCAGGTGTAGTGAGGGACTCTCCGTTAATCGAGGTAAACTAGGTGAATGCAAAAGTGAGTCATTGTTTTTATCTGTATGATCTTTTATTTGTTCATCATTTGGAAGCGGTATATTTAATAACATAGTATTTGTTACTATTTGAATTTCTCTCCCACATTCATATGCATCGAATTTATCCATAATGTCTTCTTTTTCATTATGATAAAAGTGCTGATGTTCTTTTCTACTTTGTCGGTCCTCTCTATTCCTCCTTTTTTTCTTTTTTCTGTCTTTGTCTCTGTTCTCTCTTTTTAATCTCTCAACATGCTTGTCTAAAATCTTACTAGTATCCGATTTTATATTATCACTATATTGTTCTTCACCGTGATTTGATTTCGAAAGCGTATCGATAATAGATTCTACTCTAATGCGAGTCTCATCGCTAATAGGCGTGTCAGCAAACAATCGGGCTTCAATTGCTTTACTGACAGCATCAACATCTAGACTATTATCATCTTCTCGAACAAAATACCTCTTTTCTTTACGCTTCCTCTCCTTTCTGCGCTTGAAGTCTTCTTTATGTTTAAGGTCATCAGTACTTTGACTAACCTTCTCATTTGTCGTGCTAAGGATTGGTTCATAATTATGAGATACAAAATCTAATTTACTATTTTGTAAATCTTTATCTGATTCATCAGATAATGGACCGAATATATCTTCCATTTTCCCTTCTTTCTTTATGTTATTAGGCGAAATCTCTAATCCTCCATCAATTGAATGACCGGGTGATTTTCTTTCTTTTTTAAGTTTATGATTCTTGTCATCACGAACATCATCTGCATCAATACTTTCATGGATTCTGTCCTTGCGTTTTTCTTTTCTGTTACTGTGTCGTCTATTTTTCTCTGCATATTTAAGTTTAATATCTCTTTCTATGGTATCATTACAGTTATCAATTTTAAATTCTTCATCTGAGAACGAAAATTTATGCTTTTTCTGCTTCTTTTTATGTTTTTTACGTTGTTCATTAGAATTTCTGTTTGATGAAATAGATTCAGTTTCCGATGAAATTTCATTAGAAACAGTTTTTGTAAAAGAAACTTTATAATCATTATCTGTCTCTAAGTTTGATTTAACTTTGCAATCATCGCTGTCGCTTTTCCCAAATAAATTTAATAATGAAGTTCTTTTTATTTTATCATCACAAGAGTCTTTGAGAATAACTTCGCTATCTTTACTTTTAGATAAATTTGATTCTGAATCTGACAAAATTTCTCTCTTAATCCGATTAATAAAAACAGGACTTTTACTAGAATTTCGTTTGGATGCTTCTTCGTCTGATGTATCGGACATTATTCGAGATCTTGAGTTTTTACGTGATAATTTATTTCTAGAGTCTTCTTCATTACTCTGACCGCTGTAATAATCGTTACATTTCTGGTGATCATAATCGATATTTAACATATGCGACTTCTCTCGTTTTTTGTTATTCATGGTGACATGATCGTCTTCCGAAGAACTGTCCATAGACGTCTTATGTGTTTTACGCCTCTCATGTTCTGAATCACTATCTTCATCCCAACTGGAACGTTTCTTCTCTTCACGCTTAGCTCTACTCTGTTTTAATTGACTGAACTTGGCTTTAATTTTCTCTTGGCGCTTTTCCTCTTCTTGTTTTTGCATATTTTTACAGGAGCGAGCTTTAACCTTGTCATACATAGATATATATGTAGGTCCATCATCGACAATGTCGAAAATCGAGTGTTTCTTTGGTTCATCAGAATCAGAAGTATCAGAGCTTTGAGCTTGCTTACGATTTTTACGCTTGCTATTATCTATTTTCTCATCCTTACTCTTTCTGTCCGTTGACATACGCTTCTCATGGACAAGATCCTTTTTCTTTTCTTCCGATTTATGTTTCTTATCATCTTTTATTTTATTTACAATTTCGGCTTGTTGAAGTGCATCTTGTTGCATTTGTAATTCTTGAATTTGTTGTAATTGTTGTATACGTTTCTTCTCTTTCATTTCTTTTCTCATAGCTTTTTGCTTTTCGTCTTCTTCGCTAGACCGTAACTCTAAAGTGGCTAGAAAATCTAAATCATTTTGTAATACTTCATTTTGAACACTGGTGTTTGTTTCACCGTTATCGTCTTTAGGACTTCTCTTTGAATTCTTTGTTTTGTCTGAAATAGTATTTTCTTTACTATCGATATCTTTAAGTTGTGGAAATGTATCATCCGGGGGTTTAACTTGATTCTTTTTATCGTCCTTAGTTTTACTTTCGATAATTTTGGCAAAGTGGCCTTTGTTAAACTTTGTAGTTTTATGTCTTTCTGTACTCCTAGAATCTTTTGAATCCCTTCGTTCCGGATATTTATTATCATTTTTACTCTTTTTATGATCATCATTTAAACAATCCAGACTGTCCTGAGATGACATTCGCCTTTTATGTCCAATATTGGATGGCAAGCTAGAGCAAGAATTTAAGCGCTCTTTTCTTTTACTATCTAGACCGGATGAATCAAAAGAATAGTGGCGTTGTTTTTCCATATTTTCAGCTTTTTGTTTTTGCTGCACTGAAGGAGTTTCATTATTACTTTCACTCTTGCTTTTGCAATGGTAATCGGAATCTTTTTCTTCTTTAGATTCAACTTTAATTCTACATTTTGGATCTAATTTTGTTGTTTCTACAGTTTTAGTCATAGCATCTTTGTCAAGGTCTTGCTGCTTGTTATGAATTTCATTACATGACTTGTGTTTTGATCGTGACTCATCTCTTACATCATTACTGTCGGAATCTCGTAATTTTGTGGAATCATGAGAAGTTCTAGATGCTGCAGAATCGGTGGAATCTTTCCGGCAGAGATCTCTCGGAGATTCGTCTTTAGAAGATTTACGGCTTTTAATTGGATCAGAGTCTTTCTTATTTTCACGCTTTAAATCAGTTTCCTTTTTAAGTCGTTCATGTTTATGTTTGTCTTCTCTTTTAGTCTTATTAGTAGACTCTAAATCAGAAATATGTTTAGATTTATCTTTATCGTGTCTATCTTTTCTATGATTTTCATAACGGAATGATTTTTCTTCTATGTGTTTTACTTTGTCAGATTCCCGATGTTTGTCTTCAATCTTTTCCGGTTCCTTCTCTACTTTCTTACTAATTCTATCTGTATGTGATTTGTGAGAATTTGTTTCATCTTTAGATTTTTTTTCTTTATCGTTTTTTTCAACTTTATTAGTTTTGGAACTCTTTGCCTTTTCTCGGTCACTGTCATGTTTTTCTTTTTCAATTCTCTCTTTGTTTGTCCTACCTTTATCACGTTCACTTTTTATGCTATCATCGTATTTTTTTTCAGTTTCGGAAACTTTTCTATCTGTGTGAAAAAAAACATTATTTACAAGCTTTAACTTATCATGCGATTTATCGTTTTCAATATTTTCCTTTTCTAATTTATCTTTTTGAAATGAATCTACGTGTATATGGTTTTGTCGTTCTCTTTCGTTTCTTTCGGCAAGTTTTATTTCATGGTCGGGGGTTTCTGGGGTTTTAATAATGAGATCAATGCTGTTAACTGAATTCAAATGTTTCGTTGCATTAATATGAAAAGAAAGAATTTCCTGATCAATGTGATTCTGAATAGCATTGTCCTTTAGTTTTTCAATTTCGTTTTTTGTTTGTATATTAACATCTTCAGTTTTGGACTCGTTGACAATTTTAGATTTTAGACAGTCTTTGGAAGACAACTCAATTTTGGTGCTATACTCATTTTCAATAAAATTACATTCTTTTAACATCGATTTTTCTGATTGAACTGTCTTCTCGTGCTTATTATTTTGTATCCAAGAGCTTCTCATTTTATCTCCAGTAGTTATTTCCAAATCCGATTTAGGTATATTACCAATTTCCGGCGATACACAGTTCTCAACAGTATCAACACCTGTTTTATGCAACATTTCCTGAGTGGGCAGCTTATTCCCCACATTTAAGCCTTCTGTGTCCTGAGACCTTCCTAAGGATTCCGAGCAAGTGTTCGTATTACTATTCAAGTTATCGCGTAAAGCTTCTAAAATGTCATCAGCATCGACACAGTTGAAATTTCTTTCCTCCTCTTTTATGTAACACGAGTTACGTCGCCGCCTTCCGATCAACTTCCTCGTAGCTTCCATGTCCGGATCCAACCGGTCCTTCTCTGCGGGTTGAACAGGTTTCATTTCACAAACAATATCCGTTTGAAGCTTATCCATGGACGGTGTCCGCGGACGGCTTCTGGGCTCTATTCTGTAATCTGCCTCGTTGACCTTAAGTAGTCGATCGGGCTGCGGCGGGCGCTCGGGGCGGTCGGCGCGCGCCAGGCGCGGGTCCACGGGTCGGTCGGAGCGCTCGAAGCGTTCGGCGCGTTCCGAGCGCTCGGCGTCCACGTCGGGCTCCGGCAGCGCGTGCGATGGAAACGGATACCTTAGGGCTCGCGGTAGTGACGTCGCTCCCCGCGTTCTCGGACTCCCAGTAGGGCTAGGTGCTCGCACCGCACCCTCCAAACGCTCGGAGTCCTCATCGAAAACCGAGCGCTTTGCGAGAAGAGATCGGACTACTTCTGAAGGTTTCACCTCATTGATATCTACTTCGAGCAACCGATGACGAAGGCGGGACCTATCGGGTGCATCGGCGGGCGTACGCGACGATCCGCTCCATTTTTCATACTTTTCATCGAGAGAGCGGATGCGCTCCTCGAGAGACGGCGAGTGCGGCGCGGAGCCGCCGCTGGAGGAAGAGGCGGAGGGCGGGCGTGGTGGTGAATCGGGCGCGGGTGCGGGCGGCGGCGGCTGGCGCGGCGCGGGCGGCGCGGCGCGCAGCAGCTGCACGGCGAACTTGGGCAGCGGCAGACTCATGGGCAGCGGCGGTCGCTCGCGCGGCGGTCGGCGCGGCTCGCTGGGCGGCGCGTCGGGCTCGTCGCGCAGCGGCGTGCCGGCGCGCGAGCCCGAGCCGTCGCGGCGGCGGCGGTGGCGGCGGCGCGGCGCGTGCCGCTCGCCGCGCGACCCCGACCGCGAGCGACGAGAGGTACCGCCGACACTGCGGTGCCGCTCCTGTGATAAAGATATTGTTCCAATTCATATTCACACAGCATGGTTATTGACTAGTTTGAAGGAAAACCCACATTAAATCTGATTAAACATGCGATTGCCGGCCTAGGTGTTACCATTAAACGAATAGAAGAGTCATAATAATTTATGACTTTGTCATGTGAGAGACGGTGACGGTATGATCGAAGACCAAACTGTGTGCTCCAAAGAAATATTCTACAGGTCGACATATCAAGCTTCTAAGACTTATATCTGTAATACGTAAACGTAACTTCACGCCTGTAATCCCCGAAGAGGTAGGCAGAGGAATGCAGAACACTCCCACGTTTCACC
>DWEJ01002185.1:0-11821 GCA_018245835.1 Mysoria sejanus stolli | reverse complement strand
TATATACATATAAATATATACTTAAATAGATATTTTTATTACAACCAGACACAGAACAAATACCTGTGCTCGTCACAAATATTTATTCTGGGTGGGAATCGAACCCACGACCCCCGGCGCAACGGTCAGGTTTTACTAACCTCTGCACCAACGGGCCAGTCAACACTCTTTCAACAGAGATATTTTTGGGGGCGTTGTGATTCTGCATCATTACAAAACAGTGGGTTCCATTGATTCAATTATTATTATAATATTTATACCACTTATGACCATAAATTTGCATGCCTTTCCAAACATAGCTATGTAGAATAACCTTTGCTGTAGCGTGCTATGTATGTAGTTAGAAGTCTCCAGTGTATATAACAACTTTGCGTGATTTTAACACTATGGATAGTGATCTTGTTCGCGTTAGCTAATGGAAACATTATAATTTTGTTTTGTTAGTTACTGGAAATGAGGAAACCAGTACGCGGGTAATAGTGAATACGGCCGGTGGCCATAATGGTCAGCAGAATCATGTTACGAGACATTATATATAAAATAAAGACTGACACGCTCAGATAATGCGACCTAAATATTTACGTATATTTTGCGAAATATCCATATTCTGTAAACAGTGATGTTCCACAAGGACATTTCGGCGGCAAAATGTTAATTTCGCAATTAACAGTGCGACTCCCAACCATTGCCCATGACACACTTCGAACCTTTTCAAATAGAAAAGAAATCTCGTACTTATCGAATTTGTTATCCGAATTGGCTTTAGTAGAGAAAGCTGTAACGCCGAACAGGATCGACACTACAATGGATTATTTGCGTGTGAAGTCTCAGAATGCGTGTGCAATCAAGATTGGTGTATACGAAAATGAAGTAACGTTACGATTATTAAAATAATGTAGTTAGTTATTACAAAAATAATTCGTAGGCGAAACTGTATATGTATACATATATAACTGTCTCATAGTTCAAGCGGCAACAAGCCAAGTTCATTTACTCAGAAGTTAACTTCTGAGTAAATGAACTTGGATTTGATCCTCTGGTCTTGCTAAGTATTATTCGGTTTTCTAACTTAAAATTCCCACCAACTGCATGGAGTTTTATTTTAAGCCCAGTTTGTGACAATATGATTACCCTCTACCCCTGCACCTCTGAGACAATACAGGTGTCATCTTGAGATTATAAATAAAACATTAATGTTTTTGCCTCATGCATTTTGAGCTGGTTATAAAATAATATAAAACATATTTATTTACCTATTTAAAACACGAGAATATACAAAACCGTTATATTGTTTGTCCCACTTAAACATACCTTGTGTTGTGGATGTCCACAGCAGTAAAATAATCTAATGAAATTTAAATAAAGAAACAGAAAATATTTTAAATCATTAAATATCGAAGCGCGGCTCCGATTCATTATTAGAGCTTCTAGCGGGCCACGTACCGGGTGGCGGTTTGGTATCGACGACTTTGACCTGTGAGGTAGGCGTAAAGTGCAGGAGATTTACCGCCATCCTACCGACACGGTACTGATATGATTATATAAAATATCTTACATTAATATTAATATCTTACATTTATATTATGTTTCACATAATCTTTATAGCATGTTACGAAATTTTCTTAACGATTATTACTTTATGTGTCAGCGCTATCCTGCGACAAATTGATGATAATTTTATTTTGAAAGCAAGAAAAAATATTTTTGTAATTTAAAGAAAATCTTATGCACGTAAGTGAGGTAAATAAAAATAAATAAAGGTTATTAAATTGATTTTTATTTAAGTAAATTATTATTAAATGTAAATAATACTTATTTTTTATAATGGTATACTATGCGTTTTAAACAGGTCTAAAAAAGTGCGTTGGCAGCATAGTACCAGAGACTAATCGCACTAAGTTTCTAACCTTTGCCGAAAGAGTGACTTTTGGCCCTGAAATTGACGCACAGCGCGGTTGGGCGGGGTATTGATCGCTTGCAACTTCGGTCTCATTCGGCAGAGTTCGGCCGACTTCGGGCCTACTTGAGCACTTGCAACAGCAGGCTGTACGGTCAGTGGGCGCGTCAACGTCAACTTTGCTAGAAGGAGTCGATCTCGAGTTTAATTAGGACAAGGTTACTGGTTTGTCTGGTGGAGAATGGAAAGAATCAAATTTTCGATAATATGAACTAATGTGCATGTAATCTTTTGCCTTCGTAAATATGTACATATAAATCATATTACATTATTCGACATTATCCCGTCCCTTTATGGTTTGATTAAATTGAGCTTACAGTATTCATGTTGTCGCTTAACGTTATAGTGCTGCGGTAGGTGGCGAGTCATTTTCCGTTTTCAATGACCTAACTTAAAGTTGATAATTTTTATCGACTGATCTATGGCGGGTATTTCTGGAGTTTAACTATTAAATGGTGGTGGTCCCATTCACTAAGTAAAACTAATATTTCAATTTAGATTTTTCAACTATTTCTTAGATATCATTTCAACTTGTTTTGAAAATATTATTTTTTAGAGTCCTTGAAGGCATAGGTGAGCAATTCAGGGTTCTGATTATTTGTTCATTCATATCTAGAATGGATAAGACTACGATGAAAACGAATAGATGTTTAATATGGTATGGATATATTTTTGGCTTAACATTATAATATCATCTCTCATAGACTTTGTTGACACTTTAGATAATTATTTCCCCAATTATATTTACAATCTAAGTACGCTTTGCGTATGGTGTTTTTTTTGTAATCCAGAAGACACAAATATGCAAACTATTGACATTCTGTATTTTCGTTTGAACACACCGTCGCGCATGGACGCAATATAGGTCAGAATACACCCGCGGCGCTTGTTTTAATTGAAAAAGTTAAATTGTACCTTTTTTGTGATTTTTTCTGTTTTAATGGATACACCTCTCCAAATTAATTATATATGTTATGAATGTTTTATGGGTTTTTTTCATATTAATCCCTTTCTCCTTTATAGGAGTCTTTAATAGGAATGTTTTTAGTTTCTACGGATTTATGACATTTTTTCATTGTAAATATTTATATCAATTGTGGTAAGTCATTCTTGACAAGCAAGCATTGATTTTGTTACATTTTCATAAAAGAGAGAAAAAGTGAGGCAATTAATCGGAGCCTAAATAAAGAGACGGGATGCACTATATAGTTTTTATTGTCCTGTTTACAATATTCGGTCAATCTATCAGCGGCTGAGTGTAGGATGTCCACGCCAGGTTAATTTATGTGTTGTTTACTTCACACGCTAACCTCTATTCGTTTGTTATAAACCTGCATGCAGATATAACAACTAGATCCAAGCTGTAACGTTTATAATCGAATGCACGATGCGGCTGATGGTGAGTTGGCTAAAATATGCCCGGAAATTGTCATATGTGAACTGTCACTAGATGGACAAAAATTTTTTACTCTGGCAATTAATCAAACAGTTCCAACTATAAAGTACAAATACTCACATGACTATGGACTGCTTTCAATATTACCTAAATTTTAATATAGTCATTAGTTTATTTTTCAATCATGTTAGTTACGATAGCTGATGGAATAATGCGTACGTCAATCTGTAATTACACTACACACGAACTTACATTTGAAATTAGAATAATTATACATTTTTATAGCGACGTTTACTTTGATGAGTATGGTATGACGACTAAATTATTTACTATTTCGTCGATGCGTTCTCTATGGATTATGTAACAAATCTTGTTTGTCAAATTCGAACACTGCGGGTATATGAACGGTTACATAATTTTAGTTAATACCCGTCGATGAACGGGATTTTAAATCGCAGCCTGATGATCGCATTTTAAGCCTGTACAGGACACATTTGTATGCCCGTTCAGCACATCTTTAACTTTAAGGAGTTGTCCACCACATTTACGCTTTTTCTCCTCGTTTATTGACACTTGTTCGCACCACCTAAATTTTAGCCGCATTAGATAAGCCTCTATGCCACCCATATTGGATGTTCGTAGTAATTATATGATTCGCATACGATCTGACAACTGACGTTGGAGAATTTTACGTATATCTCGAGGGTGGACACGTTCGCGTATGCGGATGTAGCCATGGTGTACAGTTCACACACATGTCTGCGGAATATAAAATATTGGGCAGCAACATCGTTGTGAATAACTTTGGAGTCAGTGTCATGACGTCTGAGCAGAGGAGCTTGGATCTAACAGTTCAAAAGCTGCTGATGCTGCACCAGGGCTGCAGTTTATTTCTTCATCAAAGTCGCACTTTGATGTTAATGTACTCCTAATGTTATTGTTAATGTTAATGTAGAAGCGGAACTTGTCAATCTGTTTCAACTTGTCACCGCAGAGTTCAGTGTCCCGTGTCAGTGATCGTCTTACGATATGATCTCCGCCTTTTTAACATGTATTTTCAAGCCGATCTTAAATAAATATTTATAGACGCCAGTTAGAACTTCGTAGAAAATTTCAGTGCGGGCATTCGATCATACTATAACCTCTCAATCAGTGGTCACACTTGCCCACTCGACCAACTAGACAGTCAACTGATAATAAAATCAAAAATATGAATCAAATGAAAAATACTATTTTTGTAACTAGGTACTGATTTAGTGATATCCTCTTCTCGCTCGTATGTGTATAAACAAATTGTAAGACGGAGTATTTTATATCATCGTAAAACAATCATAGGGCGATATCATCCTTGTTAACGTGACCGACCATTAATCTATGGTGAAGTTGTAAAGATAACTGTTATGGTTATTTTTTATTGGATGGCGTTACGAGCTTTCGGTCTTGTTAGAGATAATATTTATGTAAAACGGTGCTTATCGTTGCATTCCGTATGAACTTGTACTGTGAGATAATGATTATACCTTCTAGGTAAGTCCTCTGAATAAATTATAGTAGCTAGACTTGTTACGTCACGTCAAAATTTTATTGGTAGGTCGCGATAGTGCTAATATAATTCTTGTTTATTCAACGCTTTATCCAAATATAATATTTAATTGCATTTAAGACTTTGTACACGACAATCCTGGTTGTAGATATAGTAATTCATATATTTTTGAAACAGACGAACATAACTCTTCTGTGAAAAAGAGACACTGGCAATGTTTCTTTTAGTATTAAAAATATCTATAAGTGAATAATAACTTTTATGTATATAAATTTTCTGCTTGCTAATTTTAATTACTTTCTGAAAGTCGCTTATATTTTTTTTGAATGAATTCAGATACTGATAATAAAACCTAATTTTGTAAATAAAATAAACACTACAGAATGTTGCTAAGTTCATTCAATATTTAGTACAATGTGAGATTTATTTTCCAACGGCATATTTCGCACAAAGTATTTAATTGCAAAGAAATGAAAACTCATAACGTAAATAATAATAAACTGATGTAGGTTTATCTGTAGACCCAAGAACATCTTAGTGTTGTGTCTATGTATTTTAAACAGCACATATTTGCACAATTTTTAAGCTCTTCATTTGAACCTATCAATTTAAACTCATAAAACTTCAAATCAACAAAATAAGTTTCACTTAAGTCTCAAAGATATACAAGTACCTATTGTACGTTTACAGGGGTACATATTTAAATATTGCACACCATCCGTACGCGAAAGGCAAAGATGTTTTTTCATCAGGGATTATGACGGAAATGGAGCAAAATGAGTTCCGTTATCGAATAATAATCGAATCTTAGCATACAATTAATTTTTTTCCCACCCGATCTGATAATGGACTGCTCATAAAGACTCATTCAAACTGATGCAAATTGATATTGCGACTCGTTAAATTTCTCTCAATACGGTTGTCAAACTATTTTATAAAAATATTTTGAGTTGTAATAAAAAAACCGTCATTAATAATCGCAGCAATCAGTAATCAAAAATGTCAATAATAAATAGCAATCTGTACATTCGTAAGCAGTACATTAATGTTAAATGAATAAACAACATAAGATTTGATACAGACAAAAGAGACGTTTGGTACAGAAAATAGAGTCTTACATTTATGATATAATCAATACTAGTATATTATGTAGTAACTGTTGTTCAAATATGTTGTAAATTGAAAAGTTGCTTAACCTACGTATCCCGCCACTTGAACTGTCTGTACGTACCTTACTATATAACAAGCCCTTATACTTTTTTATCGTGATCCTTTTATAAGAGTTCGAAAAGCACCCGAACGAGACTCGTTTAAAGTCTTAAAGGTCCGCGAATTCATTCATGAAATTCAACCCCCATTTATTTGTTCCATTCATTACTTAATATTTAAATTTACTTTTTTCATAAAAATGCAAGGATCGGCCTGAAAGGTCGCGACGTTTGCGAAAGAATTTCTTCAATAATCGAAGCTTTATGAAGCAAGAATGTTGATTTAGAACAAAGGAATTTAAAGATTAAAATTTATTTCATGCTTTCGAAATTAATTCTCAATGCTTGTGTGACTGTTAATTAATGGTTACGGTAAGTAAGCCTGATGTTAAACTACATTAACAGCTATTTTATCATATCACTAGGTACGAATTCTGTGTACGAACTATATTTGCGTTAACTAATTCTAATTATTTGGTTTTATTTTAGTGATTTTAATATAATAAGACTCAGCGTTTAGCATTTATTATTTATTCGGGACAATACATTGCAGTTTATCGCATATAAATATAAACAGGGATTTTTGTCTCTTTTTTATAACTTTATTCTTGAGTTCTCGTACCATATTCCTTAACTTAATTTCTACACTGATAGAGATGTCACTTTTTATCTAAAAACCGCCCCATAAATTGTCAACCAAAATAGAAACAAAAAAAGAAAATACGTTTGCTCTATGTTCTTATAGATGGACACGACCCTCATAAACATAGACACAACGCTCTTATAAGTAAACTCCCACACTGAAGCTTAAAGTTTGAAGAGTCAGTTTTTCGATTAGTAGAATATAATACTTTTCTGTACATAGATTTGTTTTGCTGAGTGTGCTCAAAAGACGGAGTTACATTGATCCCTTTCCCATCATGTATAAGTTTTGTTAACTACAGCAGGGATAAATTATCAAATATGAAAATGTTAGCGCCTCAAAGCCTCACGTCAGTGTCTTTGTTGTAACCGTATAGGTTTACTTATTGTTAGACGAATGTCAAAACGAGTGTCTAACCTTTTTGTTTAGTTCCATAAGACTTTCTTGTTTGTCGAGTTGAAGTTCGGCTGCTAATCGAGAAGCCCTGGGTTCAATTCTCAGGTCAGGTACCAACGAATTTTTCTTGTTTTGGTTTCGTAGGTGAAATTTCTATATATAAGTATATTTAAGAATAGTTATTTTACAAGTATTGAAATAGAGATGCTTTGTGAAATTACCAATATTTAAGTTCCGTGAATACAATGAAAACTAAAGAATGTGTCAGAATTAACGCTCTTAAATTTACTTAGACAAGAACGGCTGCTATTCTGCCACATTGATATATTTCATTCCTATTTGAAAAAAAAATGTAATCTAAAGTGTTCCAAGTTTTAAGAAATCGCAACGCGTCTTTGTTTAATCTCAAGGAATGCTTCAATACAGATATATTATGTTTCGATGAGCTAAAGACGTGTGCCTGTGATCCAAACGTAACAAACGAAAAACCAAAAATTACTACATATAAAACAAGAAACGATCAAAGTTCAAACTTCGTTCTACCGAACTGTACCAACACGCTCGTGCAAGTTGCGCTTAATAATTTTAGCTTAAAAGCCCGCCAACTATCGCTTTCGCGCGAAAAGCTCGGGAAGTTTTCTTCACTTGCTTTTTAAGCTAATTTTTGGCAACAGCTTGAATTCTAGACAAAGTTTGAATTTACTTTATAAATTGCACTACACGGTCGGTCTAGCTTTAGAGTGTATATTTTTACAGTTTAGCTGAAAAAAATATAATGTGTTTTTAAAGTTAAAAATCGCTTAGCGTAGGGTTTGAATAAAAATATCAAGGTATACTCGTTTAAAATCGAAATGTTAATCTTTTTTGACAAAATAAAATTATATATACTTTGTTGTTTATCAGCAATTGAACTATCAAGTCTTGAGTGATTTTTAAGTCATTTTTGAAGCATTAAAGCGTAGTATAATCACGAAAAACATAAAATGTCACGTATTTTTTTAAACCAATCGCGAACTATTTCTGATACGATTGATATACCGTAAATATAATATATAAAATTAATAAATGTCTTCTTTTTTTATCTTGACTATAGATCAATTTAAAATATCTAGGATATGTAAAAATATAATTTTATATAGCATATTTTTAACGCAGTATTTAAAATTTAAAAGAATACCGCTTAATCAATATTAGGTCTCATAGAAACTCATATACCAAATAGATATATGATTTATGTTTTGCCCAAACATTTCTGTCTAGGTAAGAATCTAACCTAGTTCGACTTATTATTGATATTAAAAATTTGTTAAGTTTATAGCACACTTGTCATTAGCAATTAATAAATCTAGAGTTAGGCAATAAATTAGTGAATCGTATACTTAACCGAGCATTAACAAAAATTATCTTTATATTTTATTGCTGTCATTCGTAACTGAGCAGCTAGATGTCGAAGTAACCGTTTACTCCATTAAATACTAAACTAAAATCGACAAACTGTTCTCATTTAAAAGGCAATAATGCTAAATAAACACAATCACGATATTCTCTTTTTCGAAAAAGAATGGTACATTCAACGGATTTCTGATTACTCATCAAGACTGCATTTATATAAGTAAATTGCTATTTCCTATATCGTAGTTTCTTTTTGGGTGAAATACAAAAGATCCCCATGAATTAATAGGGAACGGACATTCAAAGAGCGACTTCTGGGGTCAGTTAGAAAGAAACCAGTAAAATAGCTAATGACTAGGGCGAAGTAGAAAGAAATCGGAAATGTATAGCGAATGCAGGAGGGGCCATGTGTGTTACGACTGACTCTGATGGCTGAATAAAACGTATTACCATTTATACGTGAGGCTTTATTTGCTCACCGGATTTCTTCATTTTAATAACAATCAATGAATACGTTGCTGTTTTTCGGTATTTTTACCAATCCAGTAAAATTATTTCTTTTAATTGAATAAATTATAACTTATTGTACAGTAAGGACCCTTTTGATTACGCAGCAGCTGATAATCAAGCGAAAATTTAAATTCTTTATTTTTTAAAGGACGCAAAAAATCGAAAATCTTAACAATGAATAACAGCCTATAATGTGTACCAACAGTTCCATTGAAACGGCCTACAAAATGTTTATGAAAGGCATATTCCATTCCCGCCAACGTTTGGAAGCCAATACCTAAATCAATGGACGGCGAAAATGTTTATCTACACAGAATCTCCATAAACATGTAAACGAAAACGGATATATCGCATAAGTGTTGCGAGCCCGCGCCGGAACATCGCGCACTAAATCACAGGTCGCCTCGGCCCATGTATAATTCAGGAGCTTATACGACACCCGACATACACACATAATTTGAACACCAAAGAAGATACAGTGGCCGAACTGACCGGCCGGCCAATTTTACGGACCACTGGGGAAAGCGGCCGATTCAATTTTGCTAAAATTTTATTTGCTCAGATTCGATCGTAGGTTTTAACGTAATAAAATAGGTGGTCCAATATAACTCTTTGATTTTTTGCAAAAAAGTTAGAAAAAATACTAAGTAATAGGATAAACGAGCAGTGTATTGAATTCGTAAAATCTGGCAACAATTATTAAAATGGAATTTGTCACCGTTGACAAATATGTGTTATTTGCAAATTTCACTGACGTTTGATTTAGACAAAATACAATTCAACTTACCTGATCAACTTTCTGGTCAAGTTGCAAAAGCGAACGATTCAATTTAGCTAAAATTTTGTTCGATCGTAGTAGAGCATGCGATTAGGACACTACTACGAATACTACTACTACTACGAATCCCTTGCGAGATCTCGTGGCTTTTGCGTTCTGTTGATCTAGAGATATCTCGGTGGAGGGAGTAATACTGAACATGGAGGGTAACATAATGATATTTGTGGTACTGACTTTTATAGCGTAAAGATATTTTATCAGACAAAATTAATAACTTACTCTCAATTTACTTAAGTATGAGATTTGAATGATACCTACATTATTTTATTTGTATTAAAATAAAAGTTTATCCATAAATACATACACATTTATGTCACATAGATTTTTGAACATATTAAAAACACCAAATTCAGATATAAATTATCTAATACGTTAATAATGTGATTGCTTTAAGGAAACATTCTCAGTAATCTTTATAAATCATATTGAAATTAATAAGTTGTGAATACTTATGCCTTAAAAAAATGTGACCATTAACGTTATTTAAAACAATAAGTTTCCCTAAACAATCTTGCTTGTGAAATATTTTAAACAAAAATAAACACTATAGTAACTCTCCAGTCAATCAGATTCATTAAAACACATCATCACTCGACGGACTCTAAAATGGAGGGCCACATACTTGAAATGATCGTTAATTTTAATAAAACCTTAACAAAATTGTCCTTTCATTACGTCCGACGAACGTCCATCAATCTCATTCTTTTCATTACTAAGCATCTAATATTTATTAACGAGGTCCTTAATTGACAGTCAGAGAATGGCACTCGACGGATCGACAAAGACGTCGAGTATCGACGTCGGAATTTAAAGTTTTAAAATAAATCATCTAGATAGAAATTCGGATGTCCCCTGGTTCTTTTGTGTTGACGTTTGACTGTTGGCGAAAAGCGAATAACGAGCGAAACAAGAACAATCGTTAGATCCATAGTTCATCGACCCTGTACAAATGTAATAACAAAAATTAATGAAACCTTATGACTGGAGTTCTGAATGCAGTATTACAAAAAGCAGTGGCCTAGTCAAAATATATTGTATAATAAACTTCTGTCAGCGAGAAAAATCTTTCAACGTGCTTGATATGACCATACGTTATACAAGTCAGGGCCTCCCCTATTTCTATGCCATTAATCAAATGTCATAAGCTATTAGAATAGGGTGGCGAATCCCGTGGACCAATACGTTGTCTACGCGAACTGTACTTTTGTAGTATTTCAACGGTGTAATAAAATACGCGAGGGGAATCTGTCAGGATCCTATTGAAAGGTCTATATTTCATCATGCCCCTGTCTGAGGAAGATGTGATTATATTTCATATTTTTTCTTTTTTTTTCTATTGCAACGTATCACTGAACATTATATTAACGTAACATTAGTAACTAATTGAAACGTGTTTTGTAGTAAAGGGTCTTTGTAACTGTCTATATTTAAGGGCGAATCGTTTTTTCTTGACACGTTGGAGTGTTATCTATTTCTCGTAATTTTATTCTATATCTCGCTATATTTTTCCCTATAGTTTTACTGTATATATCTATATATCCCTATAGTTTTACTTAAATTAATACCTATTCTCGTTTTAAGGTCAGCCGAAGAACATTAAGTCAAGGTGACCCAGCGCAGAGCTCGGTTAGTATCAAAGCCGCCTGTCGTAAATGTTCGAACATTACTTGCGTTTCTGATAAAGATTAACCTACTTACCAGCCTAAAATAGCAACCAAATTCACGTTTCTAATTACTCATACTATTACAGTTATTACATTAAAATTATTACGAAGGTTTTAATACATTCGTATCCTATAATTAATAAGTGTGAATTATGTCAATAACAAAGTAAGACAAGCGAAGGAGCTTGTAAATTTGCCTGTAAGCGCTGGCGTCCGTGGACATCTGCAACCTTTATATGTACGTAGTAAGGCGAAAAGTATGTAGCAATCCCAA
>DWEJ01002184.1:0-11821 GCA_018245835.1 Mysoria sejanus stolli | reverse complement strand
GATAGAGATATTTGGCACTCAGTGCTCTCTGCCTACCCCGTGAGGGACCCGGCGTGAAGATATGTATGTATGTATGTCTCATATATCACTACCAAAATTATTTTGTGAAGCAATGTTTCATCAAAATTTATTTAATTACATTAATTTTAGGAGATAAAATTACTCGTTTGATCAGCTTTTTAATTATTAAAAAGCTGTTGATTACCAAAATTATAAACTATTAATGCATAATACAATATAAAAACTTTGTTTTTAAAGCGACAATATTACAACTTGTGGATTGTTGTAAGTACTGAGGGACGACAAGGTTGTCGTCTCTCGAAGTCGAAATGGGTTAGGTACTGGTTAGTGCGGAGTTTAGAGTCTCCTAAACTTGCGTGCATCTAGATAGAGTGTGATTAATGTTGAAGAAGCATGAAAGGTATCTATGGATGCTAATATTTGCCGTTGATATTATGTGCCCACGTTATAAAGGACTTGACATAATTATATTATAATAATTATAAGAATGCAAATATTTTCACGTCAGCAATATTATCATCAGCCTATTCACAGCTGGACATAGGCCTTGCCCGAGGCGTTTCTGCCTGTTGGGGATCATGCTAGTTGAGAATCGCAAAGCAAAACTCCACGCATCGCCTAGCTAGTCCCCATATCTGGCTAGAGCGTGTAGCCATGCCTGGGTAGGCTGCGCTATGGAGCAGGCCGCCGCTGTATGCGGCGATCAGCCAGCGCCGGCTTTAGTTGCCTCTTATTATACCCGGGCATTCCAGCAATACAGTACAATAAGTTTTTAGAAATATTTACGGATAAACCAAAAACTCTAACGAGTCCAGAAATAACTTTAATTAGAAAGATTTGTGAAAAGTTCGATAGAATATTTTTAGAGATAATAGCCTTGTGTAGTGTAGAGAGAGAGGACGATCGATCATTAGAAACCATGGCGGATACATTTGAACTTAAAACTGCATTGCAATTATTGCATGTCATGGATGATAGCACTGATAATACAAAACAGCTAATCGAGAGTATTGAATATTATAATTCTGTGTTAGAAAAACAATCATGTAAAACAAAACTAATTCAATTTGTGTTGAAAAGCAGACTATCTCAACGCGCTAAGTTGTTATTGTCATCAAAATACGAGACTGTCGGTGAGCTTATAAAGGATATGCGTAAGTTATTATTGCCGCCAAAGAGTTTTATTACTATTCAGGCAAAGTTGCAATACTGTAAACAAAATAGTAAGACTATTACAGATTATGGCAAAGAAATATCTGACCTCTTCGTAAATTTGACAGTATCTCAAGCTGACAGTGATTCAGATAAATATGCTTTATTAAGACCCATGAATGAAAAGTTAGCAATCAAGCGATTTGCTGATGGTTTGAGGGACCGTCGTCTAAGCACCATAATAGCCGCGCGTAACTTTTCCTCTTTAACAGAAGCAATCCAGGCTGCCCAAGACGAGGAGATACTTGATCCCAGTGGTTTGTCAGAAATTATAGGTACTTATACACAGTCGTATTATCCGGTTCGGAGAGCCTACAGAGGTTACCGAGGTCAACGCAGATTTGGCGCAATGGGTGCTTCACAAAATCCACGCGACTATCAAGGTCAGCAGCCACAGGTACCGCATGTTTATAATAATAATTATTACCGTAGTAATTACAACAATCGTTTTCGTGGAGTAAACAGACCGTGGCGTAGTAACCGCGGCCTAAGTGCCGGGTCGCAGAGGGATATCCATGTCATGACAGAGAACAGCCAGATAGCAACGGACACATCTAATGATGAGTCACTGAATCATTTTTTTCGTGACTAATGATAATATAATTCTATCTTGTAACAACTTAAACAAAGTATCGTTCAATATTTGTAATTATAAACATCGCTTGCTACTTGACACCGGTGCATCCATATCAGGAATCAATTCGGAGTGCTTGGATCGTTTACACATTCCTTACCATAAAGAGAGAGTTAACGTGAGAGGTATAGGTGGATCTTTGTACTCTGAGGGTTATGTATATTTAACTCTCAACTATAACAATTATAATTTTCCCCATAAATTCATAGTATTTAAAAAATTACCGTGTATGACGGATGGTATTATAGGTCAAGATTTTTTATCAAATTATAGAGCTATTTTGAATTATGAAATTAATACTTTACAATTAATCTCTAATGATAATGAACAAGTCACATTATCATTTGAGAGTAATCAGCCAAATCGTAATAGTCACTATCTGATTATACCGGCGCGTACCGAGTCTATACATTACATTGAAACCGAATTAAAAGAACAATGTGTTGTGTCAAATCAGCAATTATGTGATGGTGTTTATTTAGCTAGCAGCTTAAATAAACCGATGAATGGAAGAATGCCAGTTCGTATTTTAAATACTCGTGACACGGATGTAAAATTAAATCATTTTCAAATTAGAACTAGTAACTTAAATGAATACCATATTTGTCAATTTAATAGATCGGTGATTAATTCAGAAAGGGTAAAAACTTTATTTTCGTTATTAAATTTAAAAGGATTGAATATTGAGGAACAGAAATCCTTAGAGCAAATATGTGCAAAATTTCCTGATATTTTTCATCTGCCGGGGGATAAATTATCCACCACCCCTATATATGAGCAATCAATTGACATGAAACCACATACTTGCCCTGTTTACACAAAGCCGTACCGTTTGCCTTATGCTCAAAAGCCTGAAGTTGAGAAACAAATTAAAAGTATGTTAGATGATGGCATAATTGAGCCATCCCGGAGTGCATGGTCAAGTCCATTGCTGTTAGTCCCCAAAAAGTGCGATGCTTCTGGTAATAAAAAGTGGCGTGTCGTAATTGACTATCGTAAACTAAATGATAACGTACAGGACGATAAGTTCCCTCTGCCAAACATCACCGAGGTATTAGACTCTTTGTCAGGAGCAATGTACTTTACTCATTTAGATCTATACCAGGGATTTTTTCAAATTTCTTTAAAGAAAAACTGTAGACCTTATACGGCATTTACTACTGGTAATAATCAGTATCAAATGACTAGGATGCCAATGGGACTCAAATCTAGTCCCAACAGTTTTAGCAGAATGATGACTATTGCGATGTCCGGCCTTAATTACGATAAATGTTTAATTTATCAGGATGATTTGGTAGTAATGGGTAGGAATTTAAGTATACATAATCAAAATTTAATGGACATTTTTTCTAGGTTACGTAAAGTTAATTTAAAATTAAATCCTTCTAAGTGTTCATTTTTGCAAAAAGACATTTTATATTTAGGACATTTAGTTTCTGGAACAGGTATTTTACCGGACCCAGATAAAATTAAGGTGGTGGAAAGTTATCCAAGGCCGCGAAATGTTGATGAATTAAAGCGTTTTGTAGCATTTGCTAGCTACTATAGAAAATTTATTAAAAATTTCGCGAATTATGCATTCCCTCTGAATAGATTGTGTTGCAAAAATGTTAAGTATGAGTGGACAAAAGAATGTGAGCATTCGTTTCAAATGTTAAAATCGGCTTTAATAAACCCACCTGTTTTGCAGTATCCAAATTTTTCAGATAGCAACGAATTTATATTACAAACAGATGCATCAGGTAAAGCGATCGGTTCAGTATTATGTAACGGAGATGGCCGGCCAGTGGCATATACTAGTCGGGGTTTAAATAAGGCCGAAATTAATTATCCTACTATTGAAAAGGAACTATTAGCAATAGTTTGGAGTGTAAAGTATTTTCGACCTTATTTATACGGAAAGCGATTTAAGATACAGACCGACCATCGACCGTTAGTTTATTTGTTTTCTATGAGGGACCCATCCAGCAGATTATTAAAATTTAGACTGCAATTAGAAGAATTTAATTTTACAATTGAATATTTGAAAGGTCATACAAACTCTGTTGCAGATGCACTGTCGCGAATAATAATTACGTCTTCAGATTTAAAATCAATTAATCAGCAAGTAATTAATGTAATGACTAGAGGACAATTGCGTCAATTGAATATAAATAATAATAATAAAAGCGATAATAATCCGTCGGTGGATAACGTGGACACTCACTCGAGGCCTGAGCAGCCCAGAGTGGTGGAAATAATTAAAAAACCGAGGAATATTACCGAACTTTCTTTAATAAACTCTAGGCAATTAAATTATTTACTTAGAAAAGGTATAGTGGTAAAAAGATTTAAATATTTTATGTATGTGCCCAGTAAGTCCATGGTTTACTTACAGACAATATCTCGAGCTCCAATTACGCGAGTCGAATTGGTAAGAGACTTGTTATGTTTATGTAAAAAGTTGATGATAAATGAGATATGCATATTAAGAAAAGATTATAATAAAGATTTTATTATTGGTCTTATAAATGAAATAAAAGGCTATAAAAAGTGGTCCGGACCACGTATTTGTGTAGTTAGTAATGTTCAAAAAATTGATAATTTAGATAACAGGCGCGTGATTTTAAATGACTTCCACCTTTTGCCCACAAGTGGCCACGCGGGCATTAGGCGGATGATAAATAACATAAAGAAGTATTACTTCTGGAGAAGTTTGGAAAAGGATGTTGTTGATTATGTTTCTAAATGTGACCAATGTAAGAAACAGAAATACTCTGTAGGCACGAAACAGCCCCTGGTAATAACGAGTACAGCTAACTCAGCCTTTGAAAAAATTTATCTCGACATAGTCGGACCGCTTCCGAAGGACGCTTTGGGGCAGGTGTACATTCTCACATTGCAGTGTGAGCTGACTAAGTTTGTAGAGGCGTATCCCCTGTCTGCGAAGGATGCAGCCAGTGTGGCGCGTTCATTCGTAAACAATTTCGTACTTAGGTATGGGATACCACGAGAAATTGCGACTGACCGTGGAACTGAGTTTATTTCCAACACAATGAAAGAGGTATGTAAAACCCTTAATATTACTCAGCTGACAGCAACGGCTTATCACCATGAGAGTATAGGAGCGTTGGAGAACTCACACAAGGCACTGGGCGCATTCTTAAGGGTAAGTTCAGAAAATAAGTCCGGTTATTGGAGTAGTTACGTGCCCTATTGGTGCTTTTCATATAATAATAGCGTGCATACAGAAACAAAGTACACACCGTATGAGCTTGTTTTCGGCAAACGTTGTGTAATACCGAGTAATTTGAATACTGGCATAATAGAGCCCTTATATGCTCATGACAGTTATCCCCTAGAGCTAAAATATAGGCTCCAAGTAGCGCAAAAAGATGCTAGAAATAATTTAATTAGTAGTAAATTTAAAAGAAAAGAAAAGTATGATAGTAAAATTAATCCTGTGTATTACAAAAAAGGAGAATATTTAATGGTAAGGAACCCTTCAGATAATAAAATGGACCCTATATATTTAGGACCTTATGAAGTACTCGATGACTTGGCTTGTAATGTAAAAATTTTGAAAAGTGGAAAAGAATATGTAGTGCATAAAAACAGAACTAAACCTTATACAATTGAGTGAAAAATCATAGTTTAGTGTCTACTTTTCATGCTCGTGTATTTGTATTTTTTTTTGCTTGTTTACAATGTATTTGTGTCATTATTGTAACCATGTTTAATATATGATATGCTTATTCAATATGAATATCTAATTATTTAAACTAATATACATTTAGTGTAGTTCAATATACCCTGCGATGGTATATACTATATACCTACTATATACCTACTATATACCTACTATATACCTACTATATACTCCAAACATAATAACCATGTATTCTTATTATTTTTTTATTAAAGGGGAAGGTGTGATATAGTAGTTGTAAGCTATATAATGAGGTTCTATTATTCAATACAGTCAGTGTGTTCTCAGATCTCATCGTTTCATTAACCTTACCGCCTTACAACCTTACAACCTTACAACCTTACAGCCGATATAGCTCAAAGGATTAGTACGTTGAAGTGGCAATGGGCTGGTCATGTCTGCCGACATAGGAATAACACAATTAATCATTATAATTGTAGTCTTATTTATTACTTTTATAACTTCACGTTTAAAATTAATACTACTGTTGTGAAAAATATCTACAGTACTAAATGTTTTATTGTAGTTACTGTGCAATCTACTGATAAGAGAATTTTGAGCATAATTTGTAGTTCTGTACTGGATGGCAAATAGGCAATTCGTAGTGTGCCTCGTTCTTATTTTTGGGACACAGAAATTCAATAATTTTGAAGAAAGTATCAAGGAATCTATGAGGCCATTACAAACACAATACTAATGTCAGCGACATGTCAGCCAAGGTGCGTCTAGCTTCAAGAGTCATCAAACGATGGTATATGTACGATTCTTCATAATCTATAAAATTATGGTAACACCGATTGTTCAATATTCTCACGGAATTGTTTACACTCAATTAAACTGAGTATTAGATTGATGAACTTTAAAATACAGGTCGGAGCGGCTGGGTGTGATCTGCAGAGGAAGAGAGATTGTGGCACAGCTTATGAAGAGACATGCCCAGCAGTATGATATTGTGCACAATTCGTAATGCGAACGGTTTGAGAATTTCGCGGTGCCTTACTAGTCTCCGCTATTCTGCAACAGTTGCATTTCTGTTGTGTAGCAGGGTGGACCACGCGCAAGAGAGATTGGTTTCGTGACCGAAAGGAGAGCTTAGAACTCCTTATACCTTAGAATATTTGTACGTTGGTGCATATTAATAGAAGAAACTACCGTGAGCTACAAGCCGTAGGTAGAGGGCTCGTAATTGTGTTAACGCGAGCAATCGCGACGTGGCGGCTATTGATCATTCCATATCGCGTATTACGAGCAAATTAATTCAAATCAACTTACTGTTACTGTATATGCTTAAAAGTTTGTTCCTTACTTTATTCCTGCTAAAATACAGTTTCTAATCAACTTGTTACTAAATATACATACGAGCAGAATAGAGTTTACTTCACCAATTTGAAGGATAACTATACCGTATGTTCGAATAACGTGTCAATTTCAAAATAGGTGAATGAATAATTTAATAGAGCAGTGAACGTTGAAGTTAATACTTCAGGCATTATGAATAACTATTTCGATATTCGTTATATCTACTGCCGGGCACTAGTTTAGCTGCTAAAATTTACAGTAAACTTATTGTTAGTACATTAAATATCATTCACACAATACAAAAATGAACAATTGGAAAAACATACAAAAATTGCTCTTCTCATTAATCAGTGATCCCTGCTTGAAAACCTCCGCGAAGAAATCTAGAATAGGAGCAAACAGATATGGGCACATACCATGGAGTAATAATGTGTATAATTACAGTAAATAATAGCAATTAATTTTAGCATTATAATAGTTCACTAATCGTTTTACCAATCACCAACCAACTCATGAAACCAGCCACTGAACGGGTTCTGCAATATTCAAATATTCGAGGAAATGCTACGTTTTTGCCACATTATTTTATCAGTAACTCTGAAAGATATACAGTATTGAATTCGCAATAACAATCCAAATTCTATAATCTGAAGAGAGATATCTAGAACAATAATATGTATGATTGTTCCATATATCCATGAACGAACAGTGACCAGATCAGGTCCAAGGAAGGAATCATCTGAATAGGCAAATTTTCAAATCTATAGGAAATTTAAATTTTTGTTCCTGTAACACGGGACTAGAATAGAATAGACACGGTATCGGTACTTGTGTAGGCACACATCATTTAAAAAACAAACACAGGAGGAAATTAAGTCTCGGTGTAGGTCACGGAGACGCGCCGTGCTAGGAGAGCAGTGCAGCGGTGCGTTTGGTGGGAGATCTCGGAATCCACCTAATAGCGCAGAAGAAGGCCACCGAGGGGGTTATAGTGCGGTAAAAATCCCACATGGCCTGGTCTGACCCACATGGCCTGGTCTGACCCACATGGCCTGGTCTGACCCACATGGCCTGGTCTGACCCACATGGCCTGCTACCTCTCCAACAATATCTTGAACCTTTTTACAACAGGGTAATTTAAATGTTAAAATTGATTATATGGCTTCAATTACATATTTCTGGGAAATATTGGCTGGATTATATGCTTAGTGATTGCATAGGTTAATCGTAAGTTTCACTCGGAATGTCACATGAGTATTTTATGGACAATAGACAAACTATTTCTTAATTCATTTTTATAGGAGTGATTTAAAGCACAAAAGCTGTTGAAATCTGAGTTATAATTTTTGTCCCAAACACTACAAAGATTAATTAAGAGGACGAGATTAATTAACATAACCAAATATAATTACGTAAGAATAGCTGTAACAGCACTATTGAACTTAATTACAATGATGTAACTAACCTGTTGATGCTTGATGAGAGGAAGCTTCGTGCAACAGCGAAAGGCCGTCACAGTTTTTTAAGTTAACCTCGTTGTAATTTATTTATTTACTACTTTCACTTAGCCTTAATAGACGTAAATAATGAGGACTCGGTAGCTTTAATGTTGATGTATCGTGAGCAATCAGTTTTCATGACGTTTGACGCTAAAGGAGACGAATACTAAATCGAGTTGTGACGAACAGACACTAATTAAAATTTAATGTCTCCGTGAGCGAAATTGTAATTTGACTAAGATTTTCTTAAAAAGTGAGAGAGTACTATAATGATGCGGACAAAGGGAAACAGACACTTTACTAATATAGAAAAACTACAAACTATAAAACATACGATTTGATAAAATTATTTTTATTTTATTTTATTTAAATTTAACACCAACATAGTGAACATGTCGCAAACAATATAAACTAATGACATGATTAAATTATTACACAAGTGTCACCACAGTTACGGGTGTAAGCGACACGCGTAAAGGGAGTCCAGCTTATACGATATAACTATTAACAGCACTGAAATCAAATCAAATAATGTGTCCTTTGTTAAATTTGAAGAAATAGGAGAAAAATACATAAAATATATTATGAAAACTAAAGTACTGCATTAATTTGACATGGGGTAGGTATAATTAAGCCAGGAAAGATTTCTGCAGCTTATATTGCTGCCACTAATTATGATACTGGAAAATCGTCGGTGTATCTAATACGATAAAAACTAGCGAAATTATAGACAAGCAGCTCATTTGGTTTAAACGGGTGGTTTCCTGGTTGAAATTTCTAGAGACGCAAGGCTTCTAGTTATGTGCCCGGTGTACGACAATCGGCTCATCCCCCTATTCGATTGTGGGACGTAAACGTAACTGGTGTAATGTGAGTGCACTAAATTCGTTACGATATGTTTGTGCCACGCAACTTTCGCAAACGATTTGTGCGAAAAGCATAATAGCAAATGTTATTTGCCTATTAAGTTATATCAGGAAAATGATCTAGTAAATTCGAGCAGTGAGCGGCGCGGGATGACGGACCCTAATCCCTGAGGCTATGCATAATTCCGACTCGTAACATTAAGCGCTTTCGAGATTAGCGGCGGTTATTCAAGGAAACCCTTGTTATATTGTTCCACAACAAAAGTATGTGTGTAAGTGGAATCAAAGTTATGTCTTTACTGATGTTATTACATATCTAAGAGGGTTTTGTTACTAAGTGCAATGCAGTTCCATTTGTTTGTTAGTATTCAATCAATCAATTTTGTCATAATTAATCAACGTAAGTAATGCCCCGGATTTGCTTCGACTATTAAGCATAGTAGTTTTCTAAAAAATCGCGCTCCTTGCCCAAGAATAATAACACATTAAAACACTATTCACAGAGACCTAGAAAACACTATCCACAGAGACCTCGAAAACTGCTCTGTAAAACATTAACATATATTATAATAGAGAGAACGGTCGCGCAGTTAAAATATTCATAGATTATCAATGCTCTGCATTATTCTCACAGTACGAACCAGAGGACACCTTAATGGGATCGCACGACATTCGAACAAAGGCTCGAGGTGCACTTCCCTTTAATTGCTATTGCTTGTTGTGACTACAATCGTTAATTTGATACGATTTAGCGTACGGTGTATTGAAATCAAGATTATTGTAATGGATTATTGGCTTAGTGATAACTTGGGTTTGTACTAAGTTTCACCTGGAATAACACTTGAGTATTTTGTTGAAAATAGATGAACGCTTTCATTTATTAATTCATCCATTAATTCAACGTCATCAGGCCTTTTGTCGTTCCACAATGGACACGGATTTCTCATCATCATATTTATACCTGTAATCCCCGAAGAAGTAGGCAGAGGAATGCAGAACACTTCCACGTTTCACCGGTTACGTTTACGTCCCACTATGGTATAGGTGGTGAGCCTATTACCATGCATCGGGCACATATCGAGACTCCGAACCACTACCAGAAAATCTAAATTAGAAAATTTTTTAGTGTTCGACCTGGGAATCGAACCCGAGACCTCCCGATCGGCAGTCGCACTCGCAACCAATACGACCAACGAGGCAGTTAAATCTTACCATCACGAGAGAATAGCCGTGGTCGACAATAAATCAACAGGACGGTAATACTGACGTACACGATCTGCCAGCGCCGGGTGGAGTCGCCGCTTACGAAACCCTGTATTACCAGAGCACAATTCTGATTTTTCATAATGATTATGAATATTAATTTGAATCTAAAATGACTATGATTTTTATAATATCGGCGGCATAAAATAATTTGACGATAGGAGGAGAAAAGAAGATAGTGTAACGTATTGTAATTGTTGTAGGAACTACAAAGAACACACTTGCTGTAGAGATACATGCAAATGTCCGGTTAGCGTCAGTATATTCCAAGTACAAATACAGAAAGAAAACAATACACAATATTCGAAAATCCACATCGCAGCGAGTTGCACCCCCCTGCGGGTAAATAACGTTTCCGCTCCAACTTTCGTCAAGTTGCCGATTTCCAATTTTCATTCTTTTCTGGGAATTTGTGCTTCCATATTTACTAAGGGTTTCAGATGTTCAGATCCGTTTATGGCACAATTTTAATATGGTGGTAGTAGGGATTCGGAGCCTCGACATGTCCCACCAATTACACAAGACTAAATGTAGTGATAATAATGTCTGCTTACAAAGAGGTCCTGGGTTTAAATCCTGGGTCAGGCACTATTCCATTTTCCTAACTCAGTCTAATGTCAGTAATGGCTCAGAGTCAAGATACGTGCCCGGTGTACCCGGTGTACCGGAGGACAGTAAACTCACCATCTATTTCACTGCAGGAAGTAAACGTCCTCGTTCAAATGTGGAAGTGTACTGCACTCCTTTGTCTACCTCTTAGGTGATTACAGGCGTGCTTTTACGTAATAATTATATCTTAGGACATTTCCATAAATTTGCAACTAAAGTTAACCCTAACTGAACTTGTGTGATGCTAACTACCCGGTTGAGATATTATATACATATCGACGGTGGAATGACAAAAGTTACCGAGCGCCATATTGCTAATTTTACAAGAGAGCCGTTTAAACATTCACTTTTTCAAAAAAAAATCGAATAAAATTGGCTATTAGAGGTATTTGAAAAATAATTTAACTACCACCAAATAAATTTGACCTAGAACGTATCTAAAGATTTTAGATTCATTAAAAAAAACGTAACTTCACGCCTCTAATCTTCGAAGAGGTAGGCAGAGGAATGCAGAACATTCCCACGTTTCCCCGGTTACGTTTACGTCCCACTATGGAATAGATGGTGAGCCTATTGCCATGCATCGGGCACATATATTAGACATACCAGTTAGATTCATTAAGTTTTGCTCAATACACTAATGCTGCAATCGAAAATAACTGAGGCTAAATCAAAATGTTGAAGAAAAACCTATCAAGTATAAATTTGAAATATGTTATTGAAAAATAAA
>DWEJ01002183.1:0-11825 GCA_018245835.1 Mysoria sejanus stolli | reverse complement strand
TTTTAATCCATTCCTCATCGTTCATTTACTTGATTTTTATGATTGTATTACTTTCTCTTATATATCACGTTATATTTAACTTGACAATTCCATTGCTTTTTATTAAAATAGTTCTCAATGTTATACATTACTATACATACATATCTTCACGCCAAGTCCCTCGCGGGGTAGGCAGAAATCACCGAATGCCAAATATTTTACATACATATTATCATTATTATACATATGACACCCACTATTGTATTAATACTACAAGTATATTTCCATACTTTTAGTTTTATCTCATGGATTCCTACTCAATACTACCCACAAACTGTTTTCTGTTTCTTATTTCTTGATTGCCGGGTATTTACACTTTGCCGTTTTTTGGATATTTATTTAATTCCTTTCAGATCCGTCTAGATCATTTTTATATATACTTTACTTATACACAGTATATGTATTCATTCTTGTGTTCCTTATTTATTTACCAACTGTTTCTTCTATATCATATACAATTTCTAAAAAAGTCGTTCTTGCTAGTTCGATAACTTTTAATATTCATTAATGTGACACCTTCATAATAAGTAGTAAAAAGGTAAGATATTATTCGTTTATTTAAAAAAGCAAACAAAACAAATTGTCTCTTTACTGCTTTACCATACTTTCTAACATAATTATTACTTACTTACTTCATTTCCTTACTTTCTATGAACTGTATCTGAATTGTTTTTATTAGAATTGTTGGAAACAAAATTATTGGCTATTTTCTACATTATTTATTTAAACAGTCTCTTCATTGTTTTATTACCTTATTTTTAAACGTAATTATTACTTCTTTTTTTCATTCATTAATACTGTCCCTTTCATTCATTAATATTTGTTCCTAATATTTTAACACTATTTTAGTACCTTAACTTAACTTCATATAGCTTAAAATTAAAAATATATTGTTATTTACTGTAATAATTTTAACTTTTTTCATTGCTTCAATATTTTCGTATCTTACAATCTAGTCTTTTTTTCTACTCTTTCTCTGTAATCTCCTTATTTCTTAAAAATCACACTCGTTTCTTTCTTTGTACGCTGAAATTTTTTAATTTATTTATTTATGTTTTGCTATTGTGATAAATCTTCATAAATATCACCAGTGCTTATATCCTATCTTATCATATTCATGTACATCATAAGTTTCTATCACTTTTTTTATTAGCCCACATAATATTTACTTTATAACTCTTCATGTTCTATCTTTCTTCATGAATATAAATTTATTACTTCTTTTCCTTCTTCGGTTATCATCTTTCTCTTTCATAAGCTTCATAATCTTATGTTCCTTTTGTCTTTTTAATTTTCTGTTTTTATAATATATTATATCTTTCCCTCTATATTCTATTCTATTTCATTTAAATAATTCTATACACTTTTTTTCCGATTACTTAATTCTTTTCTTTCACAACTGCCTTAATTGAATTAATCGAATCTTAATTTGAATTGTAATCTATACTTTTTCGTTCTATATTTCATCACAGCCTGAACTAAACTATCATATCATCATAACAAAAGTTTTTCCTATATAATTCATGTGTACCATACCTTGTAAATCACAACTTCAACAGTCACCACTAAACATTTATACTTTTTAACACCTCTTTCTCTTCTTATATCAAACGATTTGCATACTTAAACGTGTTATTGGTATTTCTCAATAATGTACAATTTATGACTTTTCGGTAATATTTTCGATTTTTATGTAATGCTTTTCATTTAGATTTGACTTAATTTTTTTTATTTTTATATTTATCGATTTAACTTGAACTGAGATCTGAGATAACTCTTGAACAATATTTATCACTTCCTCTCCCTTTCTTTGTGTTGATTTAATTATTATAATTTTTTCTATTCATGTTCCTTAAGTACTATCACCACTCTCCTCTTCTTTATTTCAGGCATTGTCACCATTTAGTCTAAGCTTTTTAATTTATCTTAATTTCCTCTTCCGTCTTTCCCTTACTTGTTTTCACATTATTTTCTATTTTACTATCCAGTACTTAACAACTCTAAAATGAATATGTGTAATTTTAATCTGTCTAATGTACATATTAAATCTACATTAAACCTCATATAACTTTCTTCATTCACTACTTTGTACACTGTATCGTTTAATATTTCACTTCCACTTTATTCTTCTCTACTGTATCGTTTAATATTTCACTTCCACTTTAAGCTTTTCTACTGCATCGTTTAAAATTTTACTTCCACTTCACTTTTCTCTACTGTATCGCTTAATATTTTACTTCCCCTTTCGTCTCCTCAACTGCATCATTTAATATTTCACCTTCAGTGCAATCTTCTCTAATGTATCGTTTAATATTTCATTTCCACTTTCATCTTCTCTTACTGTATCGTTTAATATTTCACTTCCACTTCAGTCTCCTCTACTGTATCGTTTATTACTTCACTTTTACTCTTAAGTCTTCTCTACTGCTAAGTTTAATGTTTCATTTACACTTAAATGTTCTCTACTGTATCGTTTAATGTTTCACTTCTACTAAGTCTTCTCTACTGTATCGTTTAATATTTCACTTCACCTTCAGTCTTCTCTACTGTATCGTTTATTATTTCATTTCAGTTTTCGTCTTCTCTACTGTACCAGTCAATATTTGATTCAAACTTTCTTCTTCTGTACTGTATCGTTTAATATTTAATTTCAACTTTCGTCTTCTCTACTGTATCGTTTAATATTTAATTTCAACTTTCGTCTTCTCTACTGTATCGTTTAATATTTTATTTCAACTTTCATCTTCTCTACTGTATCGTTAATATTTCATTTCAACTTTCGTCTTCTCTACTGTAGATACCATTTAATATTTCATTTCATCTTTCGTCTTCTCTACTGTAACATTTATTATTTCATTTCAACTTTTGTCTTCTCTACTGTATCGTTTAATATTTCATTTCAACTTTCGTCTTCTCTACTGTATCGTTTAATATTTTATTTCAACTTTCGTCTTCTCTACTGTATCGTTTAATATTTCATTTCAACTTTCGTCTTCTCTACTGTATATACCATTTAATATTTCATTTCATCTTTCGTCTTCTCTACTGTAACATTTAATATTTCATTTCATCTTTCGTCTTCTGTACTGTAACATTTAATATTTCATTTCAACTTTTGTCTTCTCTACTGTATCGTTTAATATTTCATTTCAACTTTCGTCTTCTCTACTGTACTATTTAATATTTCACTTCCACTTTAGTCTTTACATTATTACATATATTGAAGATTACGTTGTATATTTCATAATATTTTACACAAAATTAATGATGGGATTCACTACAACAGAGACGGCAATAAACTTAAAAGGTTGAATTAACCTATTACCACGTTTATAACAATATTAAAAGCGAGAGCTATCACCCGTCGGGGCTGTCTTAAAGTGTTAACATCATCTGAGCCCTAAAGAAGAAGTACAATTTTGTGCTAATTAAATGAGTTTGTGGTCTGATATATTATTATAAGCACCCCTTTATTCTATCTTCATTTTTATATAACTTTTTTCCCTATATATTTGCTACTTAGATCCCTATAAGTTTCATATTTTTACTACCTATGTATTACTACTACCTATTTATGTATTCTTCTTTAGTTTAGTATGAACATCTTTTTCATTTCTTCAATTTTATCACCTGAGAAGAAATGTAATGGATCGAAGTCTCTGTTCTTTTATCTCTCTGTGTGTCATTATTCATTTATATTTACACACTCTCTGTATATCATTATTCATTTATATTTACACTCTCTGTGTAAGGTGTTCATTTATCTTTACCCACTACCATATTTTTCGTTTACTTTGATTGCTTTCATTTTTATGTATATACTATTTGATCTTAATTATGTATTTACAAACACTCGATAAAATATAATATGCATCTATCATACATGTACACCACTTTCCTTTCAATACTCATTACGTAAATATAATTGTATGTTATGATGCTTCCATTCTTATTCAATTTTAATAAAACTTTCGCTTATTAATTATTACATCTATTTTAAGTGACTCTATGTGACTATTTCTATGGTCCATTACTCCTTTACCCCTTTGGTTTATACCAAATCATGGCTAGCATGGTTCTCACATTTGTATGGCAGCAAATGTTTGTCTATCTAAATATTTCACTTTCCGTTGTTATCAATATGAAGCTAAAATTTGCTCTCATCGCACTCTTCTTTTATTTTCTATTCTAATTCTAGACTTTCCTGCAATTACTTTTGCATCATTAACTTATTCCTTTCACCCGTCCCCATCATAAATTTTCTTCAATTTTTTCTATTATTTACTTCTATTATTTATATCCTATTATTTATTTCTATTATTTCCTTTTTATTTATTTCTTTAGATAATTTGCATCTTCAAGTTGCTTCTGTGCTTAATTTTAATAATATAAATTTAATTTCACTTTTATTCTGGAATTCTATCTTATACTTGTCAATCTTACTATATATTACCTCATTGTCTGCGTCTTATTTGCATATAGCTTAGTGCATTACTAGAACACTGTATCAACTTGATTACCTTTATATTCTGTTCGCGTTACTTAGCAAATCAATTCTTAAAATTTAATTGTACTTTAACTCTTACTCATATTCGGAAATCATTCTATACAATTTCATATTTTCTCAAATTCATACATATTCTATTAGCTCCATTTTACGTACGTACATATATTACCTTCTTCTATCGCCTACGTATATTAGTTGTCTTTCTTAGATAATGTGTTGAAGATACACACAAATACTGAGTGGGGCCTCGTAGATTGAGTGATTGCTAGAGCGACTCCTGATCGAGAGGTCTTGAGCTCGATGCCTCGGTCGGGTACTATTGCATTTTTAATTTAAATTTTCTAGTTGGAATTTCTTGAAGTGCTGCGGAATCTGAATTTCTATGGCACATGGCATGTATATCCAACGTATGGCAATAGACTTACCAACTATTTCATGGTGAGACGTAAACGTTACTAAGTAACTGTTGTAAATGTGATACGTTTAACTCAGTAAATAGAAACATAATTCGGAAACCACCTCTGGGCATTTTTGTCTATTGTGCTAAATGGATCCATAATGTACTATAAATCATCAATACAGCTTATAGCCACTGGTAATATATTTCCTTACGCTTATTATATTTCTTTCCTTCATTATTTCCCATAAGTGCACAGAATTGGCCTTTCATCTCACTTACAACTTTTACTTATCCATTATACTTACCCTTATTTTCTATCGCACAATCGATTTCATTACTTGCACAGCTACTTTCTCTGCTATTTTAGCTTAGTGCCTTTTAACTTTTACTTATGAGCCTTATTATGAACAATTCTATAAGTTTTCATTTCAATCTCAATGTAGAATAAACACAATTACTCGAATTGGGAACTCTGTTATCCTCTCTGTATATCCTATTTCATTTCTACCTATTCTATAATAGTCTCTTTGTAACCTATATTTTTATTTTCGTATACATTTACGTACATTATACTTTTTAGAACTTAATTTCATATACATTCATGTATTCTCGAAAAACTATTTCATTATTACCATTTTCATTGTATGTATATATTTTTCGTTATTCTTCCATTGATATATCATTCTATTATGTCATTATTGTTTCTTGCGCTTACGTTTACAATATACACGTTATTTACAGTAATCTTTTTACTTTTGCTTCTCATCACTAAACATTCTTCTTTTAACACTTCTATAAATTATTTTCACATATATTTATCCTCAATTTTCTATTCTTCTAAAATCTATTATTATTTAATCTATTATTATTTATTCTATTATTTAATATATTATTAAATCTATTATTATTATTTTCTCTTCTTCTAAAATCTATTCTTCACAGAGCCGCAGTATAAATAACAACGTCGGCCCAAGTAAATAAAATGTCCTATTCGAATTACTTCAACTTAATAAGTATCTTATTAAAATGAACAATCTGACTGACAAACTATACTAGTATACTGCAAAAAGACTATATTTTGTTAAATAATTGTCTTCGACAGTAAGACTAATGAAAAGTCAGACAATTTTGTATAATGCCAATAAGTATTTAAATTAGTAAATATTAATGTTCTATATACTACTTGACATAAAGTAAATGAAGGGGCCTGTTTTATTTCTATTCAATGGTCTTAGCAATTTTGTGTCATTCGGTTATTTTATCAACATCAATATATTTCTATCTTTTCTTCTCTCACTCACTCTACTCTTACAGGCTTTTTTCTTTTTTTAGACACTTTTTGAAACTTTGTATTCTTTCTTCTTCTTTTATATTTCTTTTCCTTTCTTTTAATACGCTAACAATAACTCTTGCTTTTTCTTTGCCTTTTCCTATCTTTTACTTCATCAGCCTATTTCTTCTTTCACACTTTTATTTTTCGCCTTCAAAATTACTATCTATGCTATTTCTTCCTCTTCTTTCTGTCTATCTTTTCTTTTCTTGCTTTTCCTGTACACTTCAATTACATTTCTTTTTTCTCCTACAACTTTTTTTATGTCATTTGCTAAATACAAGTCTACCTGGTGCTCTTTAGAACATTAAGAACATGCACAATTTTTTTATTTTTCTACGTTATTTTTATTAAATTGTTACGCTGAACTGTTGTTTTTCATTATCCCCACGGACATTCTTCATCGGACAAATCATATAATCAACATAATTTATTTATTATAAAATGTAAATTTTATTACAACCACTAGATATATTTTCAAACGAAGCGAACGTTAATGCTTACGATTAAAAATCACAATTAATTATACCTCCTAGACACACGCCGCTGTTTATTTCAGAAGGTAATGTAGCAATCATTTAAAACCTACCTAGAACACAACAGTTTGATTTTGATTACTCATATCTGATACTTATCACCTTAAATAAAAATAGCTTTTTTCTAAACGTTTACATAAAGTAGTTTTCTTTTTGTTAAGGCAATTATTAAATAAATGAATACAAAAGCGATTTTAGCTTTTATTATCATACAGTTACCATATATCTCATACATTGATATTTAAAATAGATTCTTTCGACCTCGTTATCAGCAGAGATACGGATAGTTAGTATAAATACAGTTACTAGAAGTCTACATAGTAATTCTACATAAGAATCTTACATAGTCTGTTTTACAGATACACGCTCGTACAAACACACATACATATTATATACGTGGTAAATGTTATGCTATATCCTGACTCGTCGATGTGGTACCGATTGAATATGACCTGTTCTGCAACAGTCCAATTGCTTTGTTCAATCTTAATTTCCACTCGCTCAAGAAAATGCTGTTCTTATGCAGAATAAAAAAGTTCACATACTGTATCTGAATTTCAAAATTTAAAATAGCTAAAGTTTATAACATTGAATCAAACAACGTTACAAAAATGAAATAAATCAAGCAGAAATAAAATTTGTAATGCGATCTAATTCACAATGGACCACGTCGACAGATCAGGAATCAGCTTTATTCACAATGGTACAGAGAGCTTAACGAAGAGTTTCAAAACGAAGAGTTTCAAAAAAGCAGTTATATTCGAATATGAAGATATTACAATTATAGCAATAAAATAATTAATAGAAAAAAAAAATTGCACTTCTTCATAGTTTGATTTGCGGTTGCGACTTAACGCTTTTGCCAGTCTTTCGTTAATGCTAAGACATTATACCACAATGGTCGCAGTGCTGATATTACAGCATCAAAGAAACTTAATGTAGTACGGATAAATGTCAAATTTAGAAACTAGGATCTCCAGATTTTTTATACATTGTCGCCAACCAATGGAATTCAAAACGTTTCACATTTGTATTTTCGGAACGGCCCGACTAGTTCCAGACATAATTATACGAGGTCCTTCTTCATAAGCTCTCGCCAAATGCAGTATAATAAGTAATAATGTATAACACTGATGAAACATTTAACAATAAAACAAATATGTCAAGTCGATACGTGTTTTGTCGGGAATATTTTATTTTCGAAAACAATTAACTATTAAAAGTAGGTCGCCACCGCAAATCGCCGTTTGTATAATTCCATTTTGTCAAACAAAATCAAATGACATTCATAAAGACGTTCTCGAACATTCCAGTAACTGTCACTGTCACTCATAGACAAGTGAAAAACCCATAAACAAGAGTTAACCTGATGAGAACAATTTACACGCATTGTCAAGCGGAAATAGCCAACATTTGGCACATTACTGTGAACACCGAGTTCGTGTTACACTTTCACGATCCTCAAGTAGACGACAAAGCTTAGTCATATGTATATGTAGCGCTTAGCCGAAGTTACAGCAGTATATTACACTATTGAGGCATTTTAAGTTGGCTGTTAGCCAGTGACCGAACTAGGTATAAAAAAATACATTCTTATTATTTTTAATATTTACATAGCCGACGTATTAATGCTTTAAATTGATTAAAACCTTTAAATTTAAATACGTGTATTTGTGTGCCACGTATTTCACAAAAAAACAATAATGTTTACAGTGACATCCCAAGGGAACTTCAAATGTCATATACATTTCACACTAACATGCTCGTTGCACTAACATGACTGCCTCGTTGGTCGTGTTTGTTGCAAGTGCGACTGTCGATCGGAAGGTCCCGGGTTCGATTCGCGGGTCGAACACTAACAAAAATTTTCTAATTTAGATTTTCTAGTAGTGGTTCGGAGTCTGGATATGTGCCCGAAGCACGGCAATAGGCTCACCACCTATTCCATAGTGGGACGTAAACGTAAACCGGTGAAACGTGGGAGTGTTCTGCATTCCTCTGCCTACCTCTTCGGGAATTACAGGCGTGAAGTTACGTTTTAAGGGAAAATATAAATAACAGGTACCTATAGATATCACTAGTGCCTAGATGATGATACCTATTTTTAAAATATCGGATTTTCGATATGTCGAAGTTTTTAAATATTTGTGTGAATATCGGAGTTTGATATAATACAAAAAATATCCATATTTCTATATATTGGTTTTATTGGGGGGTGGAGTGGCGCCGATTAGGGGAGGCCTATGTCCAGCAGTGGACATTAAGAGGCTGACGATGTTGATATATTGGCTTTATTAAAAAAAACGTATGTCAGCTCAAGAATATTACACGGTTTGTACTCCAGTATATTTATTAAGCACATTAAATGATAAATGCATAAAACTGTTAGATTTATAGTTCTTAGTAAATATTGTTTAATTGAAATAAGACAATCATGAGTACCAATATTTTTCAGTAAGAGTTTTAAAAATACTCTTTGTTTTATACGTTCAACTAATTGACTACTACCATTATTAGGCACTAAAAGATTGATTGTAGAAGCAACTCGTTTAGACGCTACAGATATTTAACATTTATTCCGCACAGCACAGGAGTAAATTGCCCACTATCAATCCAAAATGTTAGCCCATTTGATGACCTTGAAATATTTGGCTTATCTGAAATTCTGAATACTGCTTTAATTTAGCAGGTATTGTACCAAAACGTTTGCAAGAAACTTTATTGGCATGCGCCTAAGGCCTTAACGAATAAAAATAAAAATGTATTTTAAAAAAATTTAGTAATCTATATCTAGGTACATATCATTGAGGACAGGGCGCAATGGCGCTCTTTGGGGGAGGCCTATGTCCAGCAGTGGACTGAGATAGGCTGATGATGATGATGATGATCTTCTTCCTCATTGAGATAGTAATATTAGAGCAAGGCTCTGAACCATACTTACTAACTTTATTATTGTGAGACAGCGCCCAACAAGCCTTGTGGCATTGAGTACTTTACCTTTAGAGCCATTATGAATGTTCTGTTAGTTCGTACATAATATATTGACGAACACTAAGTTCTACCCTCTGGTGATGTGGCGTTAATTTTCTTGCGAGGAGTCCTAAAATCTCTCCGGCTGTCGAACTCACTATGAAATTGAGTTTCACTCTGTGTGTTGGAGACGAAAATGGATCGTAATAAAAATAGTTTTGTAGACTTTTAATTTCGATTGGTAAGACATTATCAGCATTAAGATGTTAATTAAAACAGACAATAAACGACGTTATCAACATCAAGAAATTTAGTCAACGCAGCGTTTAAAGTTGATTCTTTGATGGCAACTAGCCGAGACTTAGATAAATTAGCCACAAGATTATCATTTAATATTTTTTTTCCAAATAAACTTACTCATATATATCTATAATGCTTCGTGATTCCGAGAATGTACGGTGCGGTAAGAGTTTATGACAATCACGTGGGGTTCGTCACCATGGGATGTATAAAGAACTGATGGATCGTGGGGAGCACCCCTCGATCCATCAGTTATTTATTCTTCTACCTACGTCTTTGGGGACAATACAGGTGTGATGTTATAACTAAGAGATGTTATAACTATTCTTAAGTAGGTATTGCTTTAGTAACATGAGTGAGCTGTGGCATCATGATAAAGTTGTCACTTTTATTACACTTAAGTAACAAAATAAGACAAGAAATAGGATTTGATAATGTCGTTCAATATTTATCACGAAGTAGTCAGATTTTAATAGTAAAATCATATTATTCCTTGTTCTGTATCATAAATTCAACCTCTCAAATAGAAGGGCCGTCGGGATCATATTTTAATAGCGAGTACAATTGCGCATCATGTATTAACATACTGGTTTATAAAACGCTAATTTGGCAGTTTTAAATTAGGAACGCAGTTTATACAACACCCCCGAGGCTATTCGATTGCTGATATAATTATTTTTATTCACTCCTTTAACTTTCTGGGAAAACATTTCCTTATATATTATGCATGTTGTATTTGAGATATGAAATAGGGCAAACCAAGTTACATATAAGGTCCAGCGTTCGTTGAGTGAATAACAAAATAGTTTGTTGTGCGAGCGGAGGTCACGTCCACGCCGCCTGGGTGGCAGTTCGATGCCCGGCCCCGACACGCCGTAGTACAATGCAAAAAAAAACATCAAAACTATAAATTTTTTACCCATTATGTTTATTGATTTTGTATCGTCACGGTACAATCGTTACGTGTTGCGCAGAAAGCATCGAGTGTCAAATATATTTTTTATAGTAGAAATATTAGCTAACAAACTTCGCTACGGACTTCAGTTTAAAGTCTTTGTAATACCATAGGCTTCGTATTGAATACTATCTATATATAATTATTTTCAACTATGTATTTGAATGAATCATTCGTTTAATTTAAACGTTGAGTTGTTGCAATTTAGTTCTCCGAATCGCAATTGCTGGTTCATAAAGAACGTCTGATGGAAAACATTTGATTTATTTACTGAAGAAAGTTAAACTTCATCGTAAGGGAAAATGAACAGTGAGAAACGCCATCAAATGTCATAACTTGGAAATCGTGCAAATTGATACACATTGCCTTTTTTATCATAAATTTATTTAACATACGGGAAGCTAGCTCCCTTATAGGTGAGTTTACAAACGCATTTGGAAACTTGCTATAGCAGAAAATACGCAACTGCTTTCAAGTTACAAATAAAAATCTCCTTTAGAGTATTTTCTTTAAGAGGATTTTGTACATTTTCAAATCTATACACTTTAAGCGACAAAAATATTGGCGTCTATAAACGTCAAGTCACATAACATTACGTCTGTTTACGTCGATGGGGAAGAGAGGGACTTCGTCGCCAGTGGCGTCGCGACGTAGGACGAATCAATCCGACTAATCCGAAGTGGTAGACAGTAGTACTCACGCTATTTATGTCGCAGGTTTAGGAAGTGAGTATATTGCTATGCAATTATTCCGTAACTCATCACAAGTCCACTGCTGGACATAGGCGT
>DWEJ01002182.1:0-11827 GCA_018245835.1 Mysoria sejanus stolli | reverse complement strand
CAGCGTGGCAGACTATGGCCTTAACCCTCTCGTTCTGAGAGGAGACCCATGTTCCAACAGTGGAACGATAGAATGGTCGATATAGTCTTCATTTACTATCGAATGTAATTTATATTACCCAAACAATTAATTTGTCCTGTACTGTCAATGAACCTTAGTCTGGTTTCATTGGCGTCTTTTAACATGTGAATGTGTCAAACTAAAATGTAACTGAGGTGTGTGCAATTTAATATCTTATAAGCAAATAGTGGATAAGTAAGGAAACAGAGGCACGCGGCGAATTACTCTTTTATTAACTTGATTTACAATTTTGATAAATTTTACTAATAATTTTTTTCTGCCTGGATACGTCACAGAATCAGGCTAATGATAATTATGAATACCTAGGGAGATGTTTACATTTAAAATGTTATGATTACTATCTTAAAATAAGACATTAAGTAATCTAACTCATAAATATAACGGACAGTATTCATTAACAGTGATAGCGCGTAATAGTAACCAACTTCAAATCAAAATTTAATGAACTATGATGGAAATGACGTTTTAGAAGATTTGGATATGCAACCAGAAGGCAATTGTTTTAAAATATAGCTGTTACCTGTCCCTCGTTCATGATAAACATACAATGGATTTTGTTTACGTCGGAAAACATGAAAACAGAGTAGACGTTTTTCATTTCCGGCGGTCTCGACGTTTCCGCTATGAAAAACTGTTAATTGAATGTGTGTGCATTGCGGAGATAGAGACGGATCTAACTTGCCGTTATTTCTAAATAAACAATGAAGCTACTATGTAGCAGTGTGTAACGATTCATGATATTCATATATTTAAGTATTAATACTTCTATTCATTATAGGAAAGCTTGCTTATAGGGAACGATAAATTGAGTGACAGTAATGGGTTGCCATATACAAGTAATGCTCAAGCACAAATTTCCATTAGAACGTCAGTCTTGGAAGAAAGTTCTATTTATTTTTACAGAGCTGAATGCAAGGGATGACCATATTGGAATAAAGACTGGTTAACACGTTAAAAGATACATATGAATTATGAGCGATACTTTTTTTATTGTAATATACTTGTACATTTTAGTTTAGGTTTTACTTCGAACGGATTGAAAATCTCATTTTGTCATTTATTTGCAGTGTCATGAATTCGTTCGGAAAATACTATCAATACGATTTGTCCTCGTATAATAATACGAAACGGAAACGTGGGCCATACAGTTGCAAAATCTCAATAATCTGAAGATTGACAAAGAGTTTAATTTCAAAAATAAAATTGATAAGAAAATCAAAGGAGAATTCACTTGTAACATCACGTTAAAGTATACCTAAACGTAGTAATTTACTGAAATGTTAAACATAATTTAATAATCATGAAATACACAATTGTATTGTTCTATGATACATTATATTTAAACTTAAACCCTAATGCTTACCGCGATAAGTTTTCAACCATAATATATGAACTAACTAAATAGTTATATATTGTAGATTATGGATTAAACAAGAACATGTTATCAAAAATGTTGCTTGTCAGCTTGGCTTTGGGTGCACAGATGTTTTTTGCATATAAATAAGTATAAAATTTCTAAATAATGGATCCTGTCCGGGATAGGACGGTGCAAAGATGTCATGGCGCGCCGGGAATACGCGGCGAAAATAGTTTTCTGGAAAATTAATATTAAATATGAGACACTGGCGCAAATGCAATTTTTAACTTTAATGTAAAAAAGAAATTCTTCTAAGATATACACATACACACATCTAAGTATACATACATACATATATGTCTGTCAGTACATGATAGTGTACGAGACACTGCATACTGGTGTGTTGTGACAACACTTGTGTCACGTAAAATAAACTTGAGCTGGCGAGGACAATGTAAATAAACACAAAGCCCAAATAATACTCAGCAATTGATACAACAGTAAAGTGGGAGTGTCGTCATCAGATTTATAGGGCGCCGCCGCGTGCGTGCTTTAATAAAAAAAAACTCAGAGGTAATTCGCGCGACAAGTTATTACTGTGTTAGAAATATGCCAGTGTATATTTTCATAAACATGAGTTAGTGTGCACAGTGGATTCGTTTTAATATAGAGCATAAGTCGGGGGATAAGTTATTTTTTCTACTTCGTCTTCCAACGTCTAATTGTATTAAATGTTGGTTCTATTTGATTTAGAAAAGAAGGAAGCCTTAATTGGTTATATTAGTATTGGTTAGTAGTTTGAGTACATTAATTGTTTTTAAACTGCATCAGTAACAAAATGTATAGAAATTACTACTCTTAAAAAAATCTTCTAAGCACATAAATACTACTATCGACGACAACTCTAGTCGTTGTTTTAATTTGACATTTTGTTAGTTTAAAATGAACTAGCAGTCACTGTTTATGGAGCATCATAAACTTATATTAAACTCCGAAACATAACATCACGTCTGTAATCCCCGAAGACGTAGACATAGGGATATAAAACTCCCACGTTTCACCAGTTACGTTTACGTCCCACTATGGAACAGTTGGTGAACGTACCGCTGTACACTGGGCACACAGTTACTGCTAAAAAATCTAAATTACAAAAATCGAATAGAGCCCGATCCGGGATTTGAATCCAGAATCTCATGATCGGCAGTCGCGATCAATCAACACAACCAACGGGACAACAACTAGGCAAATTAAAGTTCAGTCAATAAATTAATCAATCGAAATGACCAAAATGGAATCGATAAAATTATTGTCTAACTAACAAGTGGTAAAAAGACTAAAGCACTTAAAAATGACTGAAACTAAGGGAAATATTTAAATATAAACTTAATGAGTCTTTTTATCTACTTTCTAATACCACTTCTAAATTTCCTAGATTTCATTAAAATCTCAATGTCGAGTGAAAATTACGAGTCGGTCTGCGTCGTTTATTGGAACATCTCTTTATTTAAGTGATCTCCGTTTAATAAAAGTATTTTGTTAAAAGTAATGAATCATACAATCGGAGTAGCTCTTATTTATTTCAGGAATTTTACATTAAAATGCGAGACAATGATTTAACGTGATAAACAAGCTCTGATTTGATATCGGTAAAGATGTAATGAAGAATACAGATACTTTAAGTATGAATATGTAAGGCTAAAGGCACATAAATATTTGTATATTGCGTCCAATTCGAAAGTGGAATATAAAGACAAGCAGTTAAAACTGGAACGACAATGTCTTGAATTTTGGCCGGATTCTGTGTTGGCAGAGGTCGGTCGCTTCAGATAATGTCACCATAACAGATTATATCTTGGCACTAAGTTCGCTTACAGGAATTCAACAACATGAAACGCATTTTACTGTAACAGCGACTACATTGTCATAATAATGCCAATAAGAATATTTGGCTCGTACGCAACATTTTTTTTTATAATATCTCTTTAAGCAAATGTCTGAATAATGAATAATATAGATCTCAGTACACAAACACTGAAAATATCCGTGATTCACTTACATGCAATACTGAATCACACTCAAGAAAATATGATTTATTAACACAAGCACGCTCTTATGAGAGACGACCTAATTCATTAGAAATGGGTCGAGCGAGCTCTGAGCAGTCTCTTTACTTAGTGCATAGAAGATTAAATCATATTACAGCCCGAAAGTTGTTCGTTAGTGGCGTGTAATCCCGTTAGAGGAAGACGGTGTTCAGGTGTGGTTGCGGCGTGGCACGTATAATTGCCGCAATAAATCGCTGCAGGACGACTTGTGCTGCTCGCCCGGCCCGACGCGCGACAATTAAATCTCGCTGACTTATTACAATCCGAGTAATCGCATTACGTTCTTTCGGATATAATTATTCCATTTCTCTTTAAAAAATCTTTCAGTCTGCAAAACACCGTGACGAAGTGTCTGTTATCTTAGACGTAAATGACGGTGTCATTTACAACTGTTCATAGTAAACGAAAATTTTGTAAGTAGTCCTAATTATATAAGAGTCAGCTCTATCTAGATATTCGTAACAAGCGCTGCAATAAACTTTGAGCCGTCTTATATTCAAATAATTATGTTCCTGTCGAGGCAAATGTACTCCTCTGGGATAAGCGTGCAGGACGCGGATCGAATATCAAATATTTAAATAAATGGTGGAATCACATGAAGGCATGCGAGTGCAATAAACTTGCTTTATTTTCGGGTGGTGGTGTCATTAAGGCTGCGCAAGTCGTAACCCCTTGATGCCAGTCGTAACTTGTTTATAGTACCTTCAAATTAGAAAGCTGGGGGTATGCATACATCACAGACAAAAATTCATAACAATATTATAAATACGTCACAATTAAGACAAGACATGTACCTACATATCTAATAAAATACTCAGGTAACCTAGGTTTTTAAAGCTTTCGAAGGCTCGCCAGGGTCTTTATTGCTTAATACCTATCCCTGCCTATCTTTACCTACCTTTGTCAATGTCAATTAGAAAAAAGGGACCGAAATAATAAAATATTGCGCGCCTTTCTAATTTGGAAGATGTCTTCATTTATTATAAATAGACGAATATAATAAAATTCGGCGATGTTCGTACGTAAATCTCTGTTCACGCTTACGTAATACTGAGCTAAATCTTTATGACGATCTACGGACATATATAACCATATTATTTGAACATGATCATCAACTTTTTTTGATAAGATAAGGCCATAGTGTGTAAATTACTTTAATATAAAAATATGTAGTTATAACATAAATGGCCAAAAGCTCCTTCAATAGACGATCAAGTATGGCGACTTTAATGATTGTAGAGAAGGCGAAAGAAATCTGTCAAGACCGTAGCAAATGGAAATCCTTAATCTCTGCCTACCCCTGTGGGAAAAACGCGTTACAACAAGTACTAAAACAAAATAGTGCCAAATATGCACAAAGAAAGGACGACCGTTTTAAAATGCTTTTTTTATTTAATTGTCAGAATATTTAAAAGTACAGATTTGAGTACCCGTTATTTTTAGTATATGTCTACAGACCTACGATTACACTTAAATATGGCTGGAAAACGAAAACTATTAAAATTCAATATCATTTGGGCGGAATTCGGTTTTCCAACTAGTGATCAATCAATAAACACAATTTTTTTTTTAATTTATTACACTATTAACACATTCGCAAACAGTACAGCTTGAGTCGTGTGTTGTAGAACGACACAGTAAATCTGTATTTAATCTGTATTTGTGTGTTGTATAATGACACAGTAAATTTTAAATTGTTAAAAACTTATTCTACGTGACAGTATAATTTCTAGTAGATCACATGCTGTGACACAAGATACATCCAATAAGATTTTAACTTGAAAGTTCATCGGAAATAAACGTTCTGTCGTAAATAATATTTTATATTGAACGTCATTGTACGTTGTGCATATCAAAATCTCAAATTATGACGTACGCTTTTCCTCGAACGAGTTAAGAACAATCTTTAGGTAAATTATTCAAACGTGTTAGGCTATATTATGAAAAATTTGAACAATCTTGTGGCCCACATGTTTGTTCATTCGATATGAGTTCATCGTAGAGTTTCTCTCCATTATGTCTGATCAATTTATGAACATCAATTTAATCGTGCCCTGAGGCTCGACTGAGCACATATTAGGATAAGTCATTATGATATATGCATAAGAATTAATTAACTTAAATCCTTACTGTAATAATATTTTAACACTTTGTAGTGTTTCCTTTACAACCAAATTCCGAATTTCTTGTAATAGTTATTCTATTACGTTAATCATTAATCGTGTAGACGCTTTGTAATATTTTAAATTGCAGTGAAAATGCGTAGAATATTAAAAATAGTAAACATTTATGAATATATTCAAATATCAGCGCCCTAAGGAAATGATGCTCGTCTATGTACGTAGTTCCTCCAAAATAGCTAGTTTTAACCCTCATTAACTATTAGTGCAAACGTTAACAGCCTCATAACATGCTAAAATCCCATTAATAGAAATACACATCGGAAGGTACTTTATGTTTCATAAAAATATTATAGTTATTAAACGTTGAGAAACTATGAAGGAATTGTATTATGTATTAGTAGCTATTTTATACTGAATATGTTTTCTGGAATAACTCTTATTATTCAACGGGTCAATTCACTAAAGTTACGATAACAGTATATATTTTTAGACCGGTAATTTCTGTAGTTAATAATGAAGTAATTTAATATTAAAAATAAGTACACTGAAATCACTGTTAAGTTAAACCGGTTAGGTTAGTCCTTGGTGTTTGCTGTTACATGCTTGAAAGATTGAAGAGAATTGAAAAAAATACTGTAAAAAAAATTATGTTTATCTTGTAATAATCTTGGCGGTATTTTGAAATAAATACATATTTTTTTAATAATTTATAAGTCGTGAGTGAAACAAATTACTCAGTTCAATATCGTTTATTCATTAATTAACATTGAAATCAGGAATTCGTAGTTTAATCATAGAAAAGCCCAGAAATGATAATTTTCTTAAATCAAATATGAAATTTTATACAAAGTAATAATCGTCATCATACATCCTATTATTATTGTTCCTCTATTGGAATGAAATCCTGGTGTCGGATTGAAAGGCGTTATGAAAATGAAAACAACCTAATATTTGATAATAAGTACGATATCAGTTTATTTTTAAAAGTAACATTCTTACATACATATCTTCACGCCGGGTCCCTCACGGGGTAGGCAGAGAGCACGGAGTGCGAATATCTCTATCCTTACAGATTAAGTAAGATTATTATTAAAGTAAGATAAGTATTAAGATATTATAAGATTCTTAGTTTTAAAATAAATCGTGGTAATAGTACGTCCGGTGTCTGATACGATTTAATTTTCAAATTTGGCAGTATTTGAAGAACTGCATTGATTGACTCGATTACTTTGAAAATTCTGTATTCCGATCATAAGCATCGCGACATTAACTGAAACGTTAAAGCGATACGTATTACTTGAACGTACAATTAAAATAAAGAGCAAATCAATTGCTCTTATAATCTGGCAACTATGTATAATATACTTTGAGGGAACTTTCTTACTCTAATACGAAAGAAATAAAGTTTAAAGGAATACCTCAAGTATTATTTGAAAGGCGGGTGGATACTGGATTATTATTTATGGATCGAGTTGCATGGATATATTTTAGAATTTCAACAGGTAATAAAAAAAACATGCAGTATACAGACCGCCTTTCTTACAATTTCATATAAGACATACAACACTTAAATACTTAGAATATATACAACACTATGGAATCAGTTTTTATTGCTATATTAAACTAAAAATTCAATATTTCAAACATACTGTAATTTATTTACATACTGTATATAATTTATGTACATGTACCTATGAAATTATGAAGTCTGCCAACCCGCACTTGGCCAGCGTGGCAGATTATAGCCTAAACCCTTTCATTCTGAGAGGAGACCCATGTTCCAACAGTGCAACGATAGAAAAGTCGACATGTATGTATGTACCTATATATAAAATTTACATACTGTTATTATACACATAATGTTATTTGCTTTCTATGTTCATACCACCAAATAGAATTTCTGAGAATGTTTGTAAAAATTGCAAAGAGAGAGTCGAACCGTAACATTTGCAAATTACAAGGATTTATGTTTTACATTGTAACAATAGATATGACCTTACTATCCGTTTAAATCCAAGAAGAGCTACACAGGGAAGGTGCATCCGGTGTGAAGTACTTCACCATGACTCAATTTGCCGACCATGGACAAACTGCATTGATTATTTCGATATTCCGGTCACAACCGCTCTACACTTACCGCTTCGGAGGTATTTCTATTCGAACACTGTAAAATTTTATACATTCTTAGGATCGTTAGAGAGATTCCAAGTGAAGATGTACTTACATCTTCAAAATTTCAATCCGCTCCTTACCGTTCCAACAAGAAATTTTTCATTTCGATTTTAGAATCTCTATTTATATTCAAAACATCAGGTTTAATACGAGCAGTATTTGGATCGTAAATGTGAGTGAAGCTTATTCAAGATTACAGCGAAATATAGTAGTTTCCGCAAGTTATGTTGGTTCGTGCTATCAAGGCGCAGGTTACGAACTACAAACTATTTAAATATTTAAATTGCGTTCGCGTTGTAGTGGAATGCGCGTGCCTAGGTTCGGTGGCATCATATTGTTTTAGTTTCGTGTAATGTGGATATGTAGTTTATTTTATTTCCTGGGTGAAGTCATTCCCTCACATACGCTCGTTTTCCGCCGGCGCCGGTGAAACACAATGGCAGAGTCTCAGTGATTTAGTTTTATTGTCATTCACCCTCCATTCCCCATGTTTCTGATTATTCAAGAATCGGTAAAATAGCCGGTTTAATGTCGGTGTTCCTCATACATGATCAAATTGGTAATATCGTGTATTTCGGGGTAGTATGCGGTTACGGAACCCAGTGCACAATAATGAAGGCTGCTGCTATGTAACGGGGAACTACGAGTATTGAAGCGTTGCATGAAATATATTCACATGATATACGGAGTTAAAGTTTTTTAACACTAAGTATCGTTTGTAAAATGTATAGGTATTGTGGATGTAGGTTTTACAATACAACGCTCCAGAAGGTTGGGGCATGATAAAAGGGTCATATCGTAACCTTCACGTGAGTGAGAACGGTTACCTTTGCATTGTAATCTGCGAGCGTAGAGCTCGCCAACTCCTTTAAATAGCAATTCAAGGCGCCTCCCCTATTATTACGGGCAGTATAAACCCGTCAGGCAGTCGCCGTGAGCGGGTTAAATAGCCGATGAACACCTTTAAATTAGGCGTTTATAGCATTTCGGTGTTATTTGAAAACATTATCAAGTACTGTACACGTAACACACAAATTGATAATTTTTATTCATCTGTATACGTTCTGTAATTAAAAATAAGTGTTGAAACGGAATCTAACACAATTGTAATTTTCATTTGTTCAATGAATCATAGTCAATGATCTAAAAGCCTAATGAATCATCTAACAGCAAAGCTCAGAGAATAAGATGAAGAATGTTTAAAAGAGGTCGTAGCACTTTGCTTTAGGTATTCGACAGTCTTGTACGATTTCCATAGATGGGTTATCGGTTTGTCGTGTACTATTGCACAGCACGAGCAATAGCGCAGCTATTGAGAAGAAAAATGTAACATCGCGCATGTAATCCCCGAAGTGGTAGGCAGAATGTAGTACAATCCCACGTTTCACATGTTATGTTTACGTCCCACAACAGAATATGATCGTAATCTCGCATAATGGAAAACGCAAATGTGTCCCAAGGAGGACGAAGAATGCATGAAAAAAGGCTATTCAGCTTTTCTTAGATGAGTCCTAGGCTATATATATAATTAAAATATTTATTACATGGGGTATGTAATAAATATAACGAAGTCATAAAACTGTACGTTCCAATCAATGGATGGAAGATTATAGCTACGTCATTGTTTAAAACAGCCTCCGGCTCGCTTTTCGATCTTCTGCTAGACGTGACCGACCGAACTAATAAAAGTGTATCCGTAGCGCACCGCTGTCCACTGTAAAATTGAAGCACGTGACAAGTGGTCGGCCGATTCTAGCGGCGAAAACGCTAGCCGATACAGTAAACACGAATAACCAATTTCCTATGTGTAAACTGAATTTCCACGCTTTCGAATATTACTTTACTTTGAATAATACTTTGAATATGACCAGCGTGTATTTCTATCTCTTACTTGTATTTCCAATATGTACTTTAGAATTTGTTATTAAGTTAAAATTTTTGTATTTACCCTAAAATGTGTAATTTTCCCATGTATAAAAGATTTAACATTCTTCAATTATGTCAGCCGTGAATAGAGTGATGAAATGTGCGCTTCGATGGAATTATTTTATGACAATACTGTTTAAATCAAATATATCAAATATATAAAGTCGAACGACCAAATTTAACGCATACCGGGATTAAACTGGCAGAAGGTATAAAAATTACGTCATGAGAAGGAACCGAAGCGAAGCGAGACTTCGATGGCGGATAACAATAAAACTAAATCATCGGGAAGTTATCTATCTTCGTAGCCGACGAGCCCGGAAAATGAACATGTGCACGAAAATGTATTACACAGGATAAGATGTTAAATGGTGCAGTGGCGATGACTCCCAGGTTTTCTAATTCTGTTTACTCCCCGTTCAATGTTGCTGTCGCCTTATTTTTCCCACGAACCGAGCAAATTTATTTATTACGACCCTATCTCCTCTTTTGCTGCTTGGTCATTATTCTTTTTTCTTGTTTACAATTTCAATTCAACATACGTCAAGTTAAGAACTAACTAAAATTAAAACAGCAATTTATGTCCGTGTAGAAGGAAATGAACATTTTTATGCAACGAACTAGGATCAGAAATTTCTAGTCAATTCGAGAAGGATATTAATTAGTGCTAAAATTGATCCATCTAAATTTTACTCATGATATGTCATAAACTGCTAACTCTAGACATGGCTAAAATAATAATGTCACATGACATCTAACATAGCATTTTCCAAAATATGGTAAAAACAATTAAATGCAAATGAATAAAAGCCTTAAAACCTCACTTTTTTATCTCCCCCAAGAGGTTTCGGCGAAAAGGCAAATGATTTTCCGTCGTTGATAACCTGAAATGTCACCCTGATCATTTTAGGGATGACATTATCAAAATTGCGTGTTACATTAATAATCGATTAGCCATAATTAGGGTTAAATTTTCGAAAACGAAGATTACCTGCGTAGTTTAATGTGCCATTAAATATCTCATGGAAAGGTTGCTTTTCGGTGGTCACGATAGGGTCCTATAGATAATGCGAAGACCAACCAGGGTATTTACTGCACCAATGTTCCTCCGTATTCACAAAGTGATGTCGTGTTTTATGGTTAACAACTTATGATTGATACGATGAAGAAAAAAACATATGAATAAGCTTTAAACGTTTGAATTGTTTTTGTCTTTCAGTTTTATAACAATTCCTCCGGTGAGTCGGTAAATAAATCAATTCTCTCATCAGGTTGACAGCTGCCCTTTTTGCCGCGTGAAAAAATGTCACTGCTAATGTGACATTTATTCAATAATTCTTATAATTACAAATATGACCAGGAGTTTACATATTTGCTTACATATTTCACATCAAAATATAGATTATATATTAATATAATATAGCTATAATAATATCCAATCTAACAAAACACACGTTTTAGAGTTCTGCCTTACGTTCTTGGCCAGCGTAGCGTAGCCTTCCCGTATTTTGAGGAGCAACAAAAATACTATAGAAGGATGTTGATGACGATCACATGAAGTTTAGGAGAAATAAATGAAAATGTCTTAAAATAGAACTTACATGCTAAAATAAAAACATAGTGATCTCTAACAACTTGTTTTTTTAAGGAATAAGTACAGTCATTATTACGTTTAGCAAAGATTGATTGCCAAAAACATACATAGTTTTTCTTTATAGCATACGATATACATACATTATATCATAATGAACGGCTGTGATATATGGATTATTTGAAGATAAAATTTCGGATGACATTATGAGTTTGTTATAACGGTGAGAGATGGTTAGGCCGACTGGTTTTAATTATAGTAGATAGCAACGGTAAGCTGATAAGCGCTCGGGTAATTTCTTTTCTCACATAAATAACACGAGGTGGATCCTATCAGTCGTAACTTAGGAGTAATTCGATTTTGGTATCCTCTGTTGTCTTATCACCAACAATATTTCAGGCATCTGACATATCGATATTATTACAAGATGATAGTACCTACTGCTACATTCTACTGTATATAGTATATATAT
>DWEJ01002181.1:0-11828 GCA_018245835.1 Mysoria sejanus stolli | reverse complement strand
TCCCACTATGGAATAGGTGGTGAGCCTATCGCCATCTATCGGGCACATATCCAGACTCCGAACGACTACTAGAATTTAAATTTTTAATTTAGATTTTCTAGAAATTTTCTAAATCAGAAATTACTAGAATTACTAGATTTTTAATTTAGATTTTCTAGAAAATTTCTAAATTAGAGAAATACTTTTGTAGTGTTCGACCCGGGAATCGAACCCGGGACTTCCCGATCGGCAGCCGCACTTGCAACCAGCACGACTAACGAGGCAGTGTTTTATTAAATGGTGTAATATAAGGTATAAGTGCATTTCGGTTAGGTTAGAACGTTTTAATGCGCGCCACTTTCGTAAAATTTCGATTTTTTTTCATCAAATCCTAAAACTTCTGCCGGCAACGATTGCGAACCCTCATAAAAAATGAAGTACAAAGGTAGGTAGCATTATTCTACCCGCGTAGTTGCACCGCCATATTGTATAGGTAAATGTACTGTACTTCGTTATGAAACTGTCTAGACATCAATGCAAAATGACGCACAACTCCGGCTAGCGACTGATCAGACCACCTGTTGAGCTCCACGTGAACATTAGAATAACTACCTGCAATATTAAAGTAATTAACACTACAACTTGGTATCTGCAGTAACTGGATCTCTTCATGCATCTATAAGAATCACATTTGAAAATGCTTCCAAAATCCCATCTCGTCAAAACAGTATAAAATATATACTTAAAAAGTACCTATTTAATTTTTGATATATATCTGTCATTCGGCGTCTTTTCCGTGCATTACTACATCGATTATCTTTCCTTTAATATAAACCGTCGGACGAGTCCCGTGTTCCCCCTACAGATCACCCATTCCATGATTATCTGGTGACTGAAGTACCTTGCAAATAAGTTATTATTATGTCGTCACGCCAGATATTTTACGAGGTAAGCAGACATCAGCAAGCACCAAATGGTTTTGTAGGTTCAACATTGTTTTGGTAGACATGTAACACTAGAATTTTATAGAGAACTTATAGCAAGTTCTGAGCCATTAAACTGCTTCTGCCATGAACTCCAATTAATTATTTCAATATTAATTAAGAAAATCGACAACTAGACTAATTAATTAATTAAGAAAGAAAATCGACAACTAGATATCAATGGAAAGATTGCTTCGTAGCACCAACTGAAAATTATTGTTACTATACAAAACCAATATTCGTTTATAAACATTATACAGGCAATATTTTAACGCGACATCACGCCTGTAATCACTGAAGAGGTAAGCAGAGTGTAATACACGCCTCTGCCAATTACGTTTATGTCCCATTATGGAATAAGCAATGAGCTGAGCTCAAAACTGCAGTCAAGCAGCAAACGTCGACACAGGATTACACACCTTCAATTGGTTTAATACAAATGCCTCAACTTAAATACAAAGTAAACACTAAAATGGAAATCAAATACAATGATGACAATAGTAAACTTTTAGTATCACATGCACACCTAGCAAAAAATATTAGCAAATACAAAACGCACGTAAAACGAGAAAAGGTACTTTGATGTTACTTGATGTACTGCCTCATTGGGAGTGTTGGTTGCAAAAGCGACTGCCGATCGGGAGGTTCTGCACTATTAAAATTTTTATTAATTAGATTCTCTAGTAGTGACTCGAACTCTGGATATGTTATTGGTGTATATCAATAGCTTCTTCTTCGTTGAGCCCATGGTGGTGAAAAGATTAGTCGCAATGTCCAGTGTGCGCTGGGCAGTATGTGTAATTAATTGGACACAGGCTCCTTTCATGCACTCCACAATAGCTTCGCCACCTATACTTATATACCTGACATGTACATAAAACATGCTATTTCTTGGAATATAATTTATTAAAATATGTTGTGGATAGCTAAATATAACCAAAAAAAAAAATATTACCTTTTAGGTTTCCTCAGGTGAGTGAAGTTAGGACCTAGTAGGGGTTTTGTAACAATAGTCACGGATATGTTTCCTGCTACTGTAAACTCGCTTTGTCCTATATCCAAATCTATTACAAGCACCGGTCCCTGGGCCACCAATTTGTTCACATGGTAACGGAGACATGTGGACTTTCCGACACCCTTGCCTCCACACACAATTCCCCGGCTTTGGTCTTCTGTAAATCAAGTAATGTACTACATTCATTTTAGTTTGTTATCTTGCCTTTACAGTTATATTATCTTTACAGTTATGTACACAAATTTTACTCATTAATGTGATATTTATTTACATTTTGGCTACCTTGTTAGTTGTGTTGGTTTCAAGTAACTGCAGACCAGGAGGTCCTGGATTCAAATCTTAATGTGATGTTTAGTTTTTTTTTACACAGACCAGCCACAACAACTTAAATTCCTTCAGGCATTTAAAAAGATTGATGAAGATAATGTTACAATTATATAGATTGATAGTATGTTTTTTGAGCTATGCTTAGCAGAACGTTCTACAGAACGCATGATCTACAGCCTCCAGTTTCCATTTATCAGGTTATAATTTCATTAAACACAACACACAACAAGTACTTACTGAAACAATAATTATTAAGTAACTTCCAACAATGTGGCACTTCAAAGATCCTGCGTGGCTCTGTTAGATAAACAGAACAATCTAATTTCTCCCATGCTGTTGCATGACAATAATCTATTTGTTTACTAGACTTGGAAAATAAATTGGTGACAGAAAAATATTCCTCGACAAAATTAATTTTAACACTCCTCAACGGTTCAAGAACTACAACACCATCATGTTCTCGCAAAGTTGTTACCATATCTTCAGCTTCGGACACACTAACACCTATTGTTGTTAGTTTGCCAAATAATCCGTAATAAGTGTTCTCTCTCTCAACGGTCAATAGGCATTGTGCAAAGCTGTAGTAAGGTGCATACACTTCTTGAGGTTCTTCAGTCAACACATGGCCAAATATTTCAACCGTGCCACACAAAGCTCTGACCACAAACTTTCCATGTAAATATAATTTTGCTGGATGTTTCATTACACACACACAAACATTACCTATAAAACACATCTTGATTGAATCTTCTAAATTATGTTTATTCAATTCCTCCGGAACTTCACATTGCATTGTATCATTGATACTAATAGCACTGTTATCAACAGGCTTTTCATTATTCAAATCCAAAACTACATTCTTTTCAATTTTACTATTTCCATCTGTTTTTATGTTGCTTGTATCAGTGACTTGTTCTTGCATAGCATCAGGAATTTCTTTTTCAAGATTCACCTCAGTAATAGTCATTACTTTGGCTGTATATAAACTAGTGTCACTCTCGGAAAATTTTAAACTATCATTGTCATATGGAATGTTTTTAACAGTAGAATGTTTGTATTCACCAAGGATATCATCAAATGTTTGTTGTGGTGTATCTGTAGCATTTATCGAAATGTAGGGTGGAGATAGAACTACTGGCTTAAGAATGCTACTTTTCGATAATGATTTGGTAGACATGCCATCTGAAGTAATACTGACAATCTTGTTTTTTTTATTTTTTTTTATCTTATGACCAGCTCTAACTTTTTGTAAAAGAACATTATCTGTACTTTTTTCTAATTTTCTTTTAGGTACATGTTTAGACAGACTTTGATTTTTCAATTTCTCATGAATCTTAGAAGCCAATGTCCCATCAGCGTCAAATTCATGAGAGCTTTCTGTATCCAATAGACTTCTGAAAGAAGAGCTACCAAATGATACATCTTCATCACTTTCTAAAGAACTGAGTACATCAGCGTCAATTAAAATCCCATTAGATACAGATGTATCTGACTCAGATACTGACTCCTGCCCAACAGATACTTTCTCATCTTCACTATTATTAGGGCTAGTTCCCTTTGGTGAATCATTCACATGCAGTTCATCAATTATACTGTCGATGTCTTCGGAGGAATCGCCGATTGTCGCCCGTGTCGTGTCATCCGCGCCACTGGACACAGTCAAATTCAAATCTGAGAAACCACTTACTGATGAAGAATCATCGCTGTCAACTTTAATATTCATAGAATTCTTAATTAACTCATTGTCACGTTTCTTATACCCATATAACATCTGTTTAAGCTGCTTTTTAACGATATCTTCCGATTTATTATCCTTTTTGGATGTTTCGGCACCTTTAGAGACGTGCGCTTGTTCAAAAAACTCCATGTTCTTAAAATGAAATAGGCACTGTAACTACTAAATGAAGGCAGTGTAAAGAAGAAATTTCTATTTGCAACGTGTAATTTTAAACTAATTGTATGTTAAATAAATACATATGTCTCGTTTTTCATAAAATAGCCGCAAATATACCGTAGTACACATGTATGACATTGACATATTTTCTTACGCTTGCTTATGAAGTTGAGACATGACAGTCTATGTAAATTTCCGTTTATAAATTAAACATTTTTCTTTTTAGGGTAATATGATGCTTAGTTAGGATTTTAATTTCAACTGCGGCAGTGCACTCTATGTAAAAAAAAATATGATGCACGATTTCATAAATTTTTTTCGGAACGTGTGTTATTATAGATAAAATTTAAATATTCTAAAAGATTTCCCGAAAATTTTCAATACCTAAGTAATTGTAGAAACTCTCGTTTGCTTGTTTGTTATCGCAACAAAATCGCAATTGTATCACAAGCAAATATTGAATCAAGATATATCCATGCATTTATCGCAAAAATGTATTTTACGTAAATAAGTGCCAACACTTATTGGCAAAGCAACTATTTTTATAAATAATGCAAGGGCGACTGCCGATTGATTGATCCTGGTTTCGAATCCCAGGTCGGTTACTATTGAATTATTCTAACTTAGATCTCTAGTTGAATTGAGCAAGAGATTGTTATGATCTATATGACAGGACGTAAAAGTGAGGTTAAACGTAGGAATTTAATACTATCCTTTGCCAACCTCTTCGGCAATACAGTCGTAATGTTATATTTACGTCTTCTATATATTTATTAGCAAAGGTTAACCTGGCCTATATTTTCTAAATAGACCAGATAATCTCTGATGGGGAGTAGTCAGGCGACTCTAAAACCTGCGTGCATAGATTAATGTACTAGGGTGGCAGATGTGTAAGGATAGAAATATTTGGTAGTTAGTGCCCTCTGCCTACCCCAAGGGTCCTGACTTAGAGATATGTATATGGTTTTTGTAATTTCACTACTGTTAATGTAGTACTTTATTACAAGTAATTAAACACTATAAAACTTCTATTTGGAATTTGAAAACCACAATCATTGCATACAATATGAAATTTGTAGAGAAAATGTTATATCACTAGTGTCAACAGGGCTTTCAAATAAAAGGCATAAATTATAATTTTTGTTTATATATAACTCCTGACGACAAGATAAATACATTCCATGATTGTATTCACATTCAATACAGTCCATACGAATGAAAACTACAAGATTGCTGATGGAAGCATTTGCCACAGATAGAAATGCTTCCATTGACCATCACTTAATATTGGAATTTTGACATAGAATTGTATCCCATGTGTTGTTTACAACTCATGGAAAACAATCCCAGGTCAAAGTCTAACTTCGTTCATTCAAGACACTTATTGTGCCGTGAAAGTAGAGATGAAGTCGGTTACGATCTTCTTGAGAGAGGCATCAGACTCAGGTGTGATCTGACCATCCTTAGCGATGGTGCTCAGCAGGCCCTGGTGGCTAGTCTTGATGTGTTGGGTGAATTCCTTCTCGAAAGCTGTGATCTTAGTTGGGTCCAGTTTGTCAAGGTGACCACGTACACCACAGTAGATGATGGCTACTTGCTCTTCAATGGCCATTGGCACATACTGGCCCTGCTTGAGAAGCTCAGTCAGACGCATGCCACGGTTCAGCAGCTGTTGGGTAGCAGCATCCAAGTCGGAACCAAACTGAGCGAAGGCAGCCACCTCACGGTACTGAGCCAATTCCAGCTTCATGGAACCAGCCACCTATGAAACAATATAAGCATAATTGTATATATTCTAATATTTCGCTCAATTGTGTAATAATATTTCACAAATGATCCTCGCTACAACTGAGGCTGTACTAACATAATCCACCACATTTATAAAGTACAGATGTCACATATACATTTTGGCTATTACAAATATATTATATCTGACCTCCATAATATCACAATTGTTGATGAATACTATCTATATATGATATATATCTATCTATACCTGATATATATCTATCTATATATGATATATGACGACATGTTTTGATACTAATATTCATGCAGTAAGATGTAAATGCATATGTATCTGATAAATAAGTAATTTTAAAATAAATTTTATTATTTAAGCCTTCTTTGATCTAAATAGGCTTTCCCATCTTGTAATCTAATTAATAAATGTAATTTTCTTTTAAATTACCTGCTTCATGGCCTTTGTCTGAGCAGCGGAACCGACACGCGACACGGACAGACCGACATTGATGGCAGGACGGATACCCTTGTAGAACAGCTCAGTCTCCAAGAAGATCTGGCCATCAGTGATGGAGATCACATTGGTGGGAATGTAGGCAGACACATCACCAGCTTGAGTTTCAATCACAGGCAGAGCGGTGAGAGAGCCACCACCCATCTTGTCGGACCTGGAATAAAGTTATAAGGAAATAGACATAAAATGTAAATAATGCAAAGGTATTTTGTCTGATCATCATATGGTAAATTTTGTCCTGTATTAAGTTGAATACATCAGTGTATTTCAATACTCCACATTAATGTAAGAGTAATACAGTTGTATTGAGATATAGTATTAATAACATAATTTCATGCCTGTAATCTCCGAAGAGATAGGCAAAGGAATGCAGAACAGTCCCACGTTTTACCTGTTACCCTTACATCCCACTATGGAATAGGTGGTGAGCCTATTGCCATGCATCAGGCACATATCTAGACTCCAAACCCCTACTAGTAAAAGTTGTATTAATTTTTATCGTTAAATATACGAATGATTATTATGTAAAGAGTTATAACATAACATTATTTTAATAAGCTTACATTTTGGCAGCACGCTCGAGCAGACGCGAGTGGAGGTAGAACACGTCACCGGGGTAGGCCTCACGACCGGGCGGACGACGCAGCAGCAGCGACATCTGCGGTAACAAACATACATCACACAATGTGGTAATAAAAAAGAGAATTCAAAAACTGCCATCATAATTAATTGATTCTCATTGCAAATATTTGAAATAGCAGTTGTTTCGAAAACATTCTTTCCAAATATGAAATAAAGGAGAAATTTTTATGGAATTTTATCATGAATGTATAGTGTACGTACACATAATTTACTGTTTTATCCAATTTACTATCTGTCCTATATTAAAATTCATTCATTCATTCTCAAATATTTTTTATCCCACAACTGTTTGTTGAATTCGATTTTCACTGCAGATTCATGTTCTAAGTACCGAAATTTGTTATTTCTTTCGTCATGCTAAGCTATTAGTAAATAATAAATTTATCAAATGAAACCCACTTGACGGTAAGCGACGGCCTGCTTGGACAGATCGTCGTAAATGATGAGGGCGTGCTTGCCGTTGTCGCGGAAGAACTCTCCCATGGCGCAGCCGGAGTAGGGAGCCAGGTACTGCAGGGGCGCGGCGTCCGAGGCGGTAGCGGACACGATGATGGTGTAGTTAATGGCGCCTGAAACAAATCGCCTCAATCTTGAATTTTGTATAAGGGTTTTATCACACAAACCCTGTTTCTTAAATGAAATAATGTGTATGATATTTTTAAAATTAGCTTAACATTTTTGACCTTGCATCATGTTTCTTTTTATATCATCATCTCAGGCCCCTCATAGGGTAGGCAAAGAGAATTAATTGCCAAGTATCTTTATTGTTACTGACTAGACAAACATAGTACTCTTGTATCTAAACACACCAGCGTCAGTCAGCCTCTTCACAATCTGGGCGACAGTGGATCTCTTCTGTCCGATGGCGACGTAGATACAGTACAGCTTCTTCTTCTCATCCTCGCCCTTGTTGAATCGCTGCTGGTTGATGATGGTGTCAATGGCCAAAGCGGTCTTGCCGGTCTGACGGTCACCAATGATCAACTCGCGCTGACCACGACCAATAGGTACCAGGGAGTCCACGGCTTTGATACCTGTGTTGAAAAAATTGTATAGTTGTTACAACAAAATATGAAGCGGTAGTGTAGCCTTATCATACAATAATCATCGATTAGGGAGCGTTCAAGTATTATGTAACGCGATTTTTGAGGATTCTTAACATTTTCCTGTAAGTAACATCCAATTTTTATCTAAAAGTCACACTTGAAATCAATTTCACTCCAATTTGAGGTTACAAGAATATTTCGGGTTTATATATTATATTGTCTGGCACTGAAAATTCTTATAAATATATGCCCATGTACGATTATGTAGCAATTTACACACCATATCTTGTTAAATAGACAGACAATAGGTTAAACGCACTTAACAGTAAGTCAATATCTATCAATTTACATAATATTTTCATAACAAATTAATTATGTAACAAAAAGTAGTGAAAATTTTATAATATCCAGAATATTGCATGTTTACCACTTACCGGTCTGCATAGGCTCGCGCACAGACACGCGGGGGATGATACCCGGGGCCTTGATACCAACTCGCATGCGGCTCTTGGTGTCGATGGGGCCCTTGCCGTCGATGGCGTTTCCCAGAGCGTCCACGACGCGGCCCAGCAGCTGCTCGCCGACGGGCACGTCCACGATGGCACCGGTACGCTTCACGATGTCGCCCTCCTTGATCAGCTTGTCGTTACCGAACACCACCACACCCACATTGTCCGGCTCCAAGTTGAGGGCCATACCCTATTGGAAGAGATGAGTTGAGTCAAGTCACTTCTATTACTACTACTAAGGGAAAATACTTATAAATTTAAAATACGACTCATTGATTCAAATCAATCTTCGCATCATCTTCAAAACTATCAATTAACACTGAAATTATTTCTTACACAATTCAATTTTATTATAATTATTTAGAATCAATATTGATGTCTACTTTTTTCTTCGTGCCTCATTTCCCATTTACTTCAGAATTCCATAAATTCTTTAAATACAATATAATTCATATGAATGTACTAATTAATACAAAGGCTTATCTAATGTTATATAATTTAACATACCACTTGGTAGACATATGAAATAATAAAATCTTGACAATGTACTAATATCTGTATTACATTAAGAAGAAAACAGATATTATGGCAAAGAACTTTTGAATAATATGCACGAAAACAAAATTACTGAACAAGCAATTTTAAACACATATTTTTATAAAATATCCCTTTTGTAAGATACACCAATAAAAATGCATATTTAAAACATATTTCACATTTATCTATATATTAATATGTGAAGCGTTGATCCTCAGCAGCCTTTTTACAAACGGTGGGCCAACGGAAGAGTATGAAAATTGGCACACTATAAAGTTCAGATGGGGATTGTTGCAGAAAAATAGTATTTTATGAAATAAAGCAATATAAATACTTTATTTTATAGGAAAACCACCTCACGCACACTAACTAAACACATGCTTATAAAACACTGTACGTACACGTCAGTTGAGCTGATAATAATAATATTTTGATATAATTATCTAAAAATATCGATATACATTACAAATATTTTACTGGATGATATTGTTATATAGATAGTTTAATAGTGGAATGTAGATATCGAAGGTTGTACTTTGTTATTAATATTGTTTCTTTCTAATTTTTAATCTCTTCACTTCAAAAAGTACTCTTTTTTTATAGTCCTCATTTCTTGGTTTTGTTGTATGTAGCTTAGTATTATCTCAAACTTGAAATTTAAGTGAATTGTGGTCGAATTTCGACCAGTAGGCGCCCACTAGTATGTTATTAAAATAATAAATATTCTCATCCTCTAGCATGTGGTTAAGTTTTCTGAAATATACATATTTTACAATTAAACTTACACATATGTTAACATAACCTTAAATTGTTTTTAAAAGCATATCCAACAATTGTAATATAAGTAGCAACGAAAACATTGCCATCGATTTATATTTGATTGCACGACATGCTTTTCATCATTTACGTCGCAAAGAATGTATTCTAAATAGCTTTTGCGGTTACCACAATTCTATGTCTATAGTTTGTTGGACAGCTCGTCGATAAATAATAAGCTGAAGGTCATTATAAATATCGCGCTCAGCAGTTTTACATCGCAATTGCTACAAGTCCTCATTAATAGCTCGTATGTTTTATTACTGTTATAATTATTATACCATCACGAAAGGTTCCTCGCAGGGTAACTAGAGGGCACCTAGTAGATATCCCTGTTGTTATAAATCTGCTCGGCTTCTTTTACATTCACTACTAATGACGCCCTTAATGATTAAACTAACTTCATGTCCTTACGGTTTACACGTTACAATATTATAGAACGAATAGACTGGAATGCAAAGTCCTCTTAAATAGTATAATTGTCACAATCCTACGCCAAAGGCCTCTTAGATAGTATAATTGAAAATAATGGCATTAAATTTCATGTTTAAAATTTACAACTAATATAATATTCTATTCATGATGATAGTTCTAGTTTAACTGTTTTTATAAAGTGATTACTTACTACAAAACTACGTAGAATTAATTGTGTTAGTTTCATGGTATATCAAACTCTTAAGTCTAGTGACGTATTTGCTTGAGATATAATTTAATGAGCACAAGACGTATCTAGTTTAAATATTATTTATGTGGTATGCAGTAGCATGGACCTTCTAATGTGAATAACGGAAATTTCAATACAATTTTTGAATAATGTTCTGAAATACATTTATTGTACGGGCTCGTATTATGGTACCACTGATTACTAAATTGTCGTCTACTTATAATCGTACATATAAGAACTTCTTTAACAGGTAATAATGTATCATATATAATGGATAATTTAATAGAATTTTTAATTAGTTGATAAGATACCGTGAAGTTCTAAAGAAAACGAATTTTAACTGCAACGAAAAACTAAGATGAATCGTGATTTTTAAGAAGTTTACATCATTAATTTGCTGATTGGAATAATCAGAGGTTAAATGAAAATATTCACAATGATAACAAAGATAGTATTTATCGTTATAATTGGTTTTAAGTGGTTATGCTTGAGATATTACATTTCCACTATTTTCTTTACGTCCGTCGTTAGCTAAATCAGAAACATGTGTAAAGGACGCTGAAATACGTCCATTTGATCAATTCTCACGCAAAGCTCATTTGTTACCAATTAGTATTGTGTTTTAATAAAGGTTGTAGTTGTGCACATTTACATACATATATATGAATACCTATGTATACATACATACATACCTGGATTGCTAATTTGAATTTCATGTGGACGCGTATTTCTGAGTAGACCTGTTGGGACATACAAATCATATAGTGTCGCCTCTACTCAAGTATTAAATATTGCGGTGAGCGCCTTCAAATACCTCAACTTACACGGCGAGCGTGATGATGATCATGCCAGCAATGGGAATGAACATGGCTGGAGCCCAACTGCCAACCAGATATTCGTAATTGTGGACAGCTTAGTTGATATGAAGGTGGTAATATAGGACAATCGTGAACTAATGATTGAAGCGTGGATATCAAAAATATGATTTCAACATCTAACGGTCTTATTCATGAAATAATTGACAATCAATTGCTTATATTTGTATTAATAGTAACGTTAGTATTTACATTAGTATTAAGTCAATGTATATGATATTTGTTCGGTGTCAATGAAACACGATGCTTCGTAGATTTATGGTATTTATGATTATCGTATTACA